>JBCJKH010054162.1:4666-15885 GCA_039877255.1 Loriculus beryllinus
TCCAGGAAGCCTGTTCTGAGTGATCAGGGAAGACAGAAAGAGGAAAACAACAAGGAGGAAAGAACTGGTTTGTTAAGAATAAAAAGAATAAAACCTGTTTTCAGCATCAATCTCTTAGTTCAGCTCCACTGAAGTGAGAAATCATGTAGTAGGGATGGTGCATCCTTCTGATGTTTCTTTCTGGTTTTGATTGTGATGAATAGCTTCACACAGATATACATGGACATTAAAAGGATAAGGTAACAGGCTAAACATTGCTATTAACACAAGAGACATTAGTGTGAATGTATTCCAGCATTTGATATTTATAATTGGAAAAGTAGCAATGTAACTCACTTATTTTCATATCCCTCTAATTTCAGTCACTCTTCGATCTGGAAAAATGCAAATAATGGGAGATTGTTGAGAAAATTCATATTCCAGTTATTTCTACCTCAATTACTCTTCCGAATATATTTTTGTAGATTGGATGAAAGGATAAAGGAAGTGAATGTTGATTTCTCAACAGACTATTAATATTTTGAATCTTTTTGTGGTTTTTCACAAACTGGAGTTTGTGAATATAAGCAGGGAACAATAGAACTTCTGAAAATATTCAGACTTGGAGGTTAGTGATCATTATGCACTGCCACACACAATTTGAAAGTCACAGAGAGCCATATGGATGATTTTTCCTTAACTAAGAAGTACATCCAGTTTCTGGGAACAGATGCGCCTTTGATAAAGCTCTGCCAATAGAGCATGGCAGTTTGACAGTGTTGTGTGTTAACAGTGTATTCAAAGAGCGAACCCAACACGGCATTCAGGATCAGACTGATTTTCATTGGGAGATCAAAGTACTGAAAACCAAACCCGCTTTGAAACTTGCATTGACTTCGTGCAAATAAAAAGTGCAGGTATGTGGCATGATTAAATGATCTGAAGATACATTTGGAGGGCAAGTTCTAAGCAGTGAAGTGCAGATTTGTTGTAGCTCTTTCCAAACTGTCTTGCAGCAAAAGGAAATGTGACTCTGCTTTTGATATTTGAGCAAGTCCATTTAGCAAGTCAGGGGAGAAGCAGTGTGCCAAAAGTGGCAAGGTTGGAAGAGTTTTTTAAAAAATACATACCTAATCTTTTGCCTTCTGAAGGCTCCTACAAATCTCTGTTTAGAAACAAGTGTAGGAATGGAAAGTCATTGGAAGAAGTGGAAAGGGGTAAAGCAAAAGTGTCCAGGAGAGGTATAAGGAGCCAATAATTTCTAACAGAGCCTCCAGGTGTCATCACAGAGACAGATGAGACTTTGTGCTTTGGCTGAAGTTTGACAAATAAATTGGCCACCCATGTCCCACTGGAAACAGTAACGATGCTCACTAAAAGTAACCGTGTATCTTCAGTGTTAATACCTGTCTTCATTGCTTATAAACAGAATGAGAGTAATCAGAGGGCAAAATCTCTGTTAGAAATCCACAGTGCCAGCAAGCTGGGTATGAGCTGAATTCGAATGGCAGCAGTCTGTGACACAAGCACTATCCCAGAAATGCACATAGCACAATGCCAGCCAGGCAGTCTTTACAGCATCGTTAAAACTTCTGAATTTTTCTTGTAGACCAACACACTCTATTTCTTCTTATCATTGTGTGAAAGGCAGGTGCTGGAGCAGATAGTGTATTTGCACCTCATTCTGTGTTCTTCCAGCATGCAGTGCAAAGGTAAACCTGTGTGCTTAGCATGACAGCTGCCACTTTCTTCTATCTTGCTTTTTTATCACTGATGCAATTGCACTGTAACTCAGTCATCACTATAGGGCAGGACAGAAGACCTGCTTGGGAGCTTGCCAGTGTATTTATTTCTTGTTGGAGGATGCATGCTTGACTAAACAAAAACTTTAGTTTCCAAAGTTCTCCAGTTTGAAGGTTTTGTAGTTTTAAATTTAACCTAGAGTTTTGCTGTTAGAAATACTTGTTGTTAAATTGCAGTGAAAAGGCTTTGAAAAATTTAGCCTGCTCTTTTTTTGCTCTGCACAGCTACATACGTGACAGACAAACGTGGGGCTTTATGGTCTTCATCACATGGCTGGGCAGGAAAGCTTTGCCACCTTGCTTCAACTCCTATGCCATACTCAAAATCAAATTGGCTAGGGGACATAAAAACAGCTGAGACACAGGCAGGAGCCACAGTTTCCAAATGCACAATGTAGCAAAGCTAAGCTAGTGTGAGGGCAGGTAGAGATAAGCAAAAGCTTAAATGCATGACAAATCACAGCCTCCTGCAATGAGCAGCATTTCTTTGTGTTCCTGCAGCTCCGCTTGCTATGACACTGACAATTTCCTGTTACCCGGGAAATAGGAATTAGGCTAGTATTTACCCTACGAAATTTCTGATAAATTAAGTGCCTCCTAACCTGGTTTTATTGTTTATGGCAATCGATTTAAAATAGAGTACACTAAATTCAAACAATTTGTAGGAGTTTCTTTTGGGGAAGATTGATAGGCTGAGTAAATCCTCTTTGATGTTTTCCTGAGGAAGGTGCTCTTGGCATCTTGACTGTTTCTAGCTTAAACTTCACATAACCACAGGGCTTTTTCTGAGGTAGTAGCTATCTCTTGCTAAGTCTTTATGGTAATGCTGTACATATGTAGAAATCAGTATTGCCTGCTCCAGCATTAGAGGCAAAAGTTGATATCTCTATGATGAGGTACTTACTAATATGATACATATCTCTGACAATAGGTAAGCATAACAAAAACATCTAGAGATAAGAAACAGCAGGGAAATGACAGCACACTGATCTATTCCTACACAAAAAAGGAGAGAATATGGGAAAACTGTACACTAATCTATTCTCATTAAAAAGCCCCAAAACACATTTATACTATTGTTTATTTAAGTAAGGGGCTCTTACAAAACAAGCAAGGTAGAAATACAAGGCACAGTTACAAGAAGCAGCTGTAAAAACGTAGTAACTACTAGGCTATGCCATCCTAAAATTCCTTGTTAGCACTTAGGGAACTTTGCAGTTTGGTAATTTCAGCAAGCTTCCAGTACAGTCAGCAAGACTGAAAGGAGCAGATTGTCTTTGACTTGGAGAGGAAGTCTACTTTTGCAATTTCAGTGAGGACATAAATACAGTTTTTACCTTTCTGACCAAGCCAATTCTACTTACTGTTTAATGAGTGTGGATGGAATGAATGGATAGAGCCAAAGAAAAACCAAACCACTGCTGGGCCTAATCCTTTTGAGAACCGATTTCTGATTTAGAGCCATTATTAGCAGACTAGTACACAGATACACAGGAATGTTGAGTGTCTCTTTTGCTGTGGTATTTCCTGATTTATTTTGCCTAAGTAGCTAATTTGTAATGAAAAAAATTCCTGAAAATTTAACCAAACTTTTAATCTAATGCATCCATGAAAAGATCATGATTTAATAAAATATATTTCTAACTAGCACTAACTCTGGGATTTTTATTTTTTTATTTTTTTATTATTTTCTTTTTTTATAACAAATGTAAATTCCTGGCCTAACACTTCAAAATTTCTTCTAAACATAATCTAATATCTTTAAACATAGTGTAATATCTTTAGCAAAACATATTTTTTTTTTTATGATTGGCTAAAATAAATCACTTCACAACATATCTTTTAGACTGTGTAAGTGTTCAAATATTTCTAGCTTCCATAATTTGTAAATACTAAGATTGAACTAATCCTCTTGCTGTTAAATTGTGGTCACCATGCTAGTTAAAAATAACAATATTCAGAACAAATAAACCCTGAAGAAACATAAGCATGAGATATTTAAATTTCTGTTACGTTAGAAGTAAATAGAAATTAGTTGAATCCAGAGTAGCACATATTTTGGCTTTTTTAGACAATATATTAAGAACTGCTCAAAGACTGTTATTAATGCAGAATCTAGCTTTATATCTTTGGACTTCAATGCACCTTGAGTCACAAATTGCTGTGTAAAAGAGAAGCCCAGGTAGAGAAATATGGGAAAGATGGGCTTTTACTGTAAGTGAAGAAGATCAATTTGATCTGGAAGCCTTCATCACATCATCTATGGCTTTGTTTTTGAGACTGGTACTTATTACTCGTTGCCATGATTTGGCTATATTGGTCATAAACGTTTGTTGTTGTTGATTGAAAATTTTTAACCCTTGGGAAGTGACTGTAGAAATTGTCATCTCCATAGGGTGGAAATGCTTGGAATACCACGAGGGTGCTGAGGAAAGGTGCCCTATTTCTGTAGAGGAATGTTCCAGCAGGGACTGCTGGTAGATGTTTTGGAGCTTGCATCCAATAACTAGTACCCTTCCTTACTGCGTCATATGTTCAGGTTTAGCATGAGTTATCCCAGTTTCTATCTCTATAGTTCTAAGAATCACAGCCATTGGTTATATTTGATGTCCCCGAAGGGCTTCTCATTCATAGTTGGACTCAGTCTCCTTGCAAATTTCTTTCTCTAATTTAGTCAGCATGTTTGTTTATAGAAGTCTCATATTTTCAAAATGCTTGAGGGGCGATTGTTGGGAAAAATAGCTCTGGTTCCAATCTCTGACTCAGGTGCTTTGGTAGTGTGAAAAGAACAAAGAATTGATTTTTCTTTACAGAGCAGACACAAATTACCAAGATATCAGCATCTCTCTGTACAAAGCATGTTTACCTGTGCTCTTTGACCTTGATTATTCATTTTCACTTCTGGAATGGCTTTTATTTCCACATGTAAGACCAAAGCAGCCTGACAGTTCTGGACATCCATGTGATTAATGTGCAAAACACCAAGATGAATTTGGGTAATTAATATATACTACTGTCAACCTGATGAACGGTTGCACGCTCACAGGTGCGTAACCAGATTGGTTTTCATCTAATTTTGGAAAATGGGACCGCATTTTGTTTGCGTGGCAAGGTTTGGTTCCGGGATTGCTACAGAGATAGCTTCTGTGAGAAGCTGCTCAAAGCTTCTCCTGTGTTAAAGCCACTGCTAGCCAGCTCAAAGATGGACCCACCGCTGGTCAAGGCTGAGTGCTTCGGCGATGGTGATGGCAAATCCGGGATAACATACTTAAGGAGGGAGAAATAAAACTTCACATCAATTGCAGCAGGTGAGAGGAGTGAGAATATGTAAGAGGAACAGCTCTGCAGATACCAGCGTCAGTGAAGAGGGATGGGAGGATGTGCTCCAGGTGCCAGAGTGGCGATTCCGCTGCAGCCCATGGTGAGGTAGGCTGCCTCCTCGCAGCCCATGGAGGTCCATGGTGGAGCAGCCCTGGGGAGGACCCCGCGCTGCAGAGTGGGAGAGACAACCTGTGATGAGCTGACCACAACCCCCATTGCCTGCCCTCCTGAGCTACTGGGTTGGGGGGGAAGAGTTAGAGAGCATGAGAGTGAAGTTGAGCCTGGGAAGAAGGGAAGGGTAGGGGAAAGGTCTTTCCAAATTAAGTTTATATTTTCTCATTATCCTACTCTGATATGGTTGGTAGTGAAACGAATGTCCCCAAGTCAAGTCTGTTTTGCCTGTGACTTAAATCGGTGAGCAATCTTTCCCTGTCCTGTTTTGACCCACAAGCCTTTTGTTTTATTTTCTCTCCCCTGTCCAGCTGAGGAGGGCAGTGGTGATGTCCAGCCTAGTTCCACCCACTGCAAGGACACTTACCACATAGAGAAATCAGCAGTTTACAGATTTCTCACAGGATTAATAGAGAGCTAGCTTTTGCAGTGACTCTCAGCCTGTTACACTTCAAAACTGAAAGGGGAGAGTGCAGATGTGCTTTTTGTTCAGATTTCAAACCATCATAAATTTCTTCTTTGGTGTCCTTGTATATTTATTCATCTAGATTATTGAATTATTTTATTACTCTCTTTTTCTCTGCAGATTAACTAGAATGATAGCAGAAACTTCTTTCAGTGAATGTGCATATATTTGTAAAGGGATGGTTAAATTAGCAATCAACTACCAAATGCTAATCAGAATGAGACTGCTGAATGCTGAATTCTGCAGTTTGACTTCAGAGATCTACCCTTTTTCCAAAATAAGTAAATGCAGTGTCCTGTTGATTACTGAATTATTAAAACCATTATTGATTTATTAGTGTAACCATCCTAGATTATTGTATTCACCTCAGAGTTGTATTTGCCAAAGCTACTTCTTAAAATGGTGCAAAACATTATTTTGATTAAGCTCTTTTCTCCCTTAAGATCCATTTCTTTAGATATGGAAGAATCTTGGATGTTCACAATGATATTTATAATTTATTTTTAAAAAAGCAAATGAAAACACTATCCTTCCTAATACAAAATCCAAAACTGAAAATGTGTCATTATACAAACTTTCTTATAAAGTGAAACAAATCAATATTTAATATCAGTTCTGCATCTGGTCTTAAGTTTCCAAATTAGTGGAAACTGAGTCTAAGCAATGGATTTGTTAGGTCTGTATTCTAGGAAAGCATTTAATTTTCTATAAATTGAATCAAGAGGAATAAGGCCAGTGCTCATGTTTTAGGGGACACTGAAAACTCAGGACTGGAGCTTGCATCTTAATGTCAGTAACATTGCCCTGAAACCTGGGTGTCTTTATAAGAATGTCTCCAGCTCATAAATGTGCTTGTGCAAAGTACTTTGTTATGAGAGATTTAGTAGGTTAAAGGAGAACTGAAAGCTGTGAAGAAGTAGGACAATTTCTGAAGGTGAGAAGCTTTTTCTTGTGTGACTGTGGGGAAGAATGAGATAGCATTTACCAGGTTGTGTGGTTTTATTTTTATTTATTCATTTTTTAAAGGAGAGTTGTTTAGAGAAACTTGAACCTCATTCAAAACCACTGAAGTCAATGGCAGTGTTGGTGAGTTTAATGCATATTGGAATTGGAGTTTGTCCGTTACCAAAATGACCTTTAGGTTTAACTGTAGCTTGCAGAATACAGAAATCTTTGCAAAGAACTTTCCAGGGTTGCTGCAGTGTGGTGGTGTTTTCTTTGTTCCTCACCACCTGTTTTCAGGAATCTTCTGTCCACTCTTAACAGGAAAATTGACAAAACCCAACCTCCTGAAGTGCAAGGTCATTCCCAGAACATGTACTGCTGGTGAAAACCATGTATTGTGTAATCCTCATTGCAGTGCATCAGCTCCGTAATGGAGGGCTAAATTCACAGGCTACACGAGCAGCTTTACACCGTAGTGGGTTTATGTTAGGTCAATTTCCTTCGTTCCCTTTTGTCATATTTGTCAGTATGACAAACATATTGCAATGTTTTTCACTTCTCAGATCTGTTTCCTGCTTTTCATCACGTGCGTTTTCTACCCTGTATTTTTAAGTGCTTTTTTTATCCCCCTTCTGTTTAGGGTTTTCCTTTGCTTGCTGCTATTACTCTTTTTTTTAACTCTCCCTGAGAAATGTCACTAGGATGCTTTAGATGTGATAAAAGTTTCAAACTGCTAAATCCTATAGCTTTTGGTCACAGTTGTACGCTTTGAACGTGCATGTTTAAGGGATACTAATGCAGTTAGATATAATTATAAAAAAAGGCAAATTAATCTGTCAGAAATAAATGAGCTTTCATATGTGAGTGTAGAAGGCTGTTGTGATGCTCCTCTAAAGCTTTTTAAAGACGTCACATAGGACTTAAGGAAAAGAATTTGAAAACGGGAGGAATTGTCATGGCCCTTCTGAAAAAGTGCATCCCTCTTTCAAAACGGTGTGGCTTTTGCTTGTCATTTGATTTGTGAAAAAGGAATGGAGAGTGGGAGTCCTCACTGCGGGCTTGGGAGGGCTGCACATGCTTGGTGCTGGGCTCAGGGTCCTCCGCTGGACCTGAGGTGGTCTGAGACAGGATTCTTGTCCTCATACTGGCAGAGCCAGCTTCAGCACTCTGCAGCTGATCTCGTGGGAACTGGAAATGAGAGCCCCGGCAGCTGCAGCTCTGGCTTCAGAACATTAACTTAGGTAATCACTGCTTCAGTGTTATGTTAACAGGCTGGACTCTGGTGTGGGGTGAATGTGTGTTGCCTGTTCTGCAGCGCAAAGAATGATAACAGGGTAGGACAATCAGGTAGCTGCAGCCACCCCTGTCAGCTGCTTTCTGGGCTTGAGTGGGTTTAAAAGTGACTATCCTTAGGAGCTTTAACAAGATTTCTTACTATCTTTTAAAGGTCCTCATTGTCTCTTGTAATCTGGCACTTGAGGCCCTTTCTTCATTTGTTTGGATGTCTATTTTACCTCACTGTGGAAGCATTACCAGTTTTAAAGCTCATGTCAAGATATAATAAGCTAGTGTGATGTAAAACTGTTAGTTGAACTGCATTCAGGTCTGTGTAGACCCTCTCATTCAGAAGCAAAGTACCATAGAAGAATCTAATGAGCTTTAGCTAATGTGCTTTCACTTTGCCTCAGTCTTTAATTAGTCTTTCCATTCCCTGTGTCCCTTAATCAGTGCAGACTTCATGTTTTATGCATCCTACCCACCATCTAGTGCATATGGTATGTCACCAGAAAGCTTAAGAAAGAGTTCAGATCTGCACCCCTGCCTCCCAAGCAGAGAAAAATATTGCTGTCTCTTACAGTGCTATGGTTTGCTTTAATATACAATTAGGTTCCCTCAGTGGCACTATAGAATGTTATCTATATACACCTCTGGAAGTTGATTTAACTTCAGTTATTAATCTCAGCAGCTGTTTATGGCATTATATAGTACAGCACGAAGAAATAAAGATTATCCCTTAAATAAATGTAAAGATATGCAGGCAGTGAAGTGCAATATTCTCATAACAGCCTAACCACAGGAATGCTATACTGCTGTGTAATAGATCCTAAGATTCTACGCTTAGAATAAAGTTTAAACACTTTTTTCTCTGCCTCTATTTTGTGGGACTTGGGTTTTGGTCTCTTGTAATTGCCATAAAAGTTAAGGTGATTGAAGTTTTTCCTAATGGTTCAGAAAGTTAGTTATAAAAAAGATGAGCAAATTAGCTCATTCTTAAAAATGTCATAATATTAACATTCTTTGTGTTGGGGGCTGCTGGTGATATTTTTGAGGTAAAGAAAAGCATTTCTGTGGCCACAAGTTTGTGACAACTTCTGTCCCGTGGGTGAGTGTAAAGTCTGTGAAACTTCATCTTCTGTAGAAACTTCAGTTTATCTCATATGAGTCACCAGGGTCCAGTAGTACCTGAGCTTCTGCACTGAACTGGTGTTTTAGAGGGCATTTTGTTCTGTGGCTGTGTCTTTATAAGAATACTGGAGGAACAGAATGATTCTTGAGTTCTTTATGTTTCTGTCAGACTTTGTTGAAAATTTGCAACCATTTAAAAACACAAATGAGGTTGGCAACATATGTTGTTACTGTATGACCAGGAAACTATGTTAAAAAATCTTGGAATGCTGGAGTACAGTTCACTGTATTCTACAAACTGGCCAAATGCTGAAGAACAAATGTAAAAAAGTGTTGTAAGTAGTTTTACAAATGCAGTTGCTCTAAGCATTTTCTGTATCCATTTGTACAATGCTCCTCTCTGCTTATAAGCAAACATCTGCTCGTTGCTCTGGGTGCTACTCTCTACAGCCACCCTGCAATGTGGCTGTTGCATTGGCTCCTTTCCTCTTAACTCCTTGCCAAATGCACCCCAGCCATGCACCCAGGAGCACCTGGGGAAAACTTTTTGTTCCTAGCACTTGTGCACAGTGTGGCTGCACATTGTATGGGGCACACAATCTGCAAATTCGAGTCTGCAAGGAAGACAACAATTGAGGGGCTTTTTTCCCTTCAGTGAGTAGAAGCTCATGAGTCACTTGTCAGTGAGATGTGGAGTGGAAAGCAGTAAAACTCTATAGTGTCTCAATGTCACAGTTACACAACTATGACTAAATACATCTATGAAGGAGGTCTACCAGATAGGAAAATGCTATTTCTAGAGTCAGTTTTGTATGTACTGATTTTGGTTAGGTTTGTGCCCACTCAGACAGAATTGGTTTGAATGCCTCGGATGTTGCTGTTATGTTTCTAATACTTCACTTAGGAGAGAGAGAACTAAAATGCAGCACAGGGAGAACAAAGAGAAAAGTAAATGAAGAGCTATTGTATAATGGGGGAGAGATTTGGGAGAAAAACCCGTAATTTATAGTCTACTTTTATCAAACTAGCTTTTATGGAATGTTATTTTGCATCCCTGAGATAAGGCAGAAGTGTTGTTTAAACTAGCAAAATGCATTTACACTTAGAGTAAACCTTAGCTAGTCTTCCTAAATGGAAAACAAAAGAAAGAATTAATGAGGTTATGCAAGTACAACTCTCACAGAGTATTCAAAGTGCCTGGCCTTGAAGATGCTTATGTAGAATTTATTATATGTTGACGGTTGGGCAAGTTGAGTGAAAGAAAATAAGAAATCCCTGCATAAATATATTATCTAGTCCTAAGATCAAGTGAGAGAGTAACCACAGTTAAAAACAAAGAAATCCTGGTTAAATTGCTTTTGTATTATTTTTCCTTTTAGCATGAATGAAATATCTTTGCTTTTAAATCAAGTATTATTGGGCAGTACTGATAAATAGCAAATACCAGGCTTATGTTTTTAAAGGGCACTTGTGATGATTTTAGGATTTATAGACCATGACCATGTCTTCCTAAGCACATTGTAGATTGCTTGAAACTATGAGGAACAGAAGACTTAGAATGTAACAGATACAAGCTAGAACAGTTTATGTATAAAGGAAAACAAAACTGGGCAGATGTGCTGCAATTCTAAGTGTATTAAAAATAGGGCATTAGTTTATTTTTATGTTTGAAGTCTTTTAGAAAGTTTTATTGATGTTCTGTTTTGAACTGTGAGGAGAGATATTGCCGTGAATAAAAAGCTGCTAAGAGGCAGAGGTATCAGAAAGAGCCTGAAGTTCACAAATATGGTGAGTTAGCTGCTAAATTCACTCTACAATCTCCAAAACTTGCTGGGCTCCAGCAAGCAAAGCAATGTCCTGCCTTGCTGGGACAAAAATGCCAGTTTGTGTACGGAAGGTCTCATCATAGGCATAATGAAAATTAAATCACTGATTGCTTAAACTGAGATAGGCCAGTGGAGAAGAAAGAGGTTTTCTTTAGAACTTTTGGAGGAGAAAGCTCTGTCTAGTCTGACCTTGACTGAAAGATATTTAAAGACTCTATTTTTTGCTAGTGCAGGCTCCCACAGTCTCATTTATCAGCAACTGTTGGAGGCTGTGCCTGTCTATCACATAATCTCTGTAATTAC
>JBCJKH010054162.1:17070-42460 GCA_039877255.1 Loriculus beryllinus
TAATTTCTGCTGATGAAGAGGAAGAAGACAGTGTAAAACTGGCCAGCTAGGGAGGAAGAGCATGGGGCCTTGCATTTCTCAGTAGTAGTAGTCTGAGAATCACTTGTGAAGTAATGTTTCATATTCTGCAGTGCTTTCTTTCAGTTAAACCTCTTGAGTTTGCAGTATACCTTATATATAAGGTCAGAGATTCTGCAAAAGGAATGGCAGTCATTGTTCCTGTGAGAATGTTGTTGTCATGACAGAAAAGCTAGCAATGCAATGAGTTGCACATGCATCCTCACCTCTGTTTATGGTCTACCTAGTTGTAGGTAGCTCATGCTGAACATAAAATAAGTAAATTTCAAGTATGGCTGTATTGCCACACAGGGATTGTTGTGAGGCTCAGTTGCAGACTTTTGCACATTGCAACTTGCAAACCTATTGAGGAAATGCGAGGTCTTGTGGTGTCTTTGCAATGTTGAGATTTGAAGCACACCTCCGTAGTGCAAAGATAGTCCAATGTCTTCTTTTGAAATAATGGTTCACATCACAAAAAGAAAGATTATTCTTATCAAAGAACCACTCGATATCTTTATGATAGAACATGGCCCACATCCTGCAGTGAATATGAACAGTGGCAGGCAATGCAGATCTGAACACCAAACAGCTTGCCTATAGTCCCTGCTGTGGCTAATTTGATGGAAATATAGTCATATGCTTATGCCAGATCTGCATTAAGGAAATGAGGAAGTGGAACTGTAGCCTAGAGAACAGAAGCGATCGTTTGTTTAGTCAATGGGAAGCTAGGCGTTTAAATACAGAGGCTGGCAATGTCGAATCCCCAGTACTGCAGAACCAAAGATACATTTGATTTTTCTTTCTCTAATCTTACATTCTCCAAAGCTTTTTCTTTTCCTCTGTAGATGATTATTTTGACAGTCTGTCTTCTTCCACTTTTTGTCTTGGCTGCCTCTGTCATTGCGCTAATGACTGGCTACTGCAAATGTGGCACAAGGGTTTTCTACTGGACAGCCCTGTGTCTTTAAACTTCTGAGAGCTAACCTATTTCTACTGGGGACTGTTTGTCCATGAATGGTATTTCTTGCATAATCTTCATGCTGTATACTTGGCCATTGAAATTATTTTACATTCCTTCTGTTCTCTCTCTGGGAAAACAGTAACAGATTGTCTTGCAAATGTGTCCTCATGTTAGCATGCAGATTTATGTGCAAGCATACACATTGGCAATAATACAGGCTACTCTCAAATGTTACCATGAGTAAAACTTCATCCACCAGAATGCTCACAAGCAACAAACACAGGTCAGAAACATCACTGAATATCTTTTGTTTGTCCAAATATTCTCGAGGAGTTTCCCCAAAAGTTTTAAGCCGCCATTTTCAACACACAGTTTTTGCCAGGGATTTAGATTCAGGGTTTACCTGTGCATTGTCCCATAATCACAGAGTACACTTGATATTTTTGAAAGCATGTCTTATCCAGAGAGCCTGAATATGAATTTTTCTAAGGTTATACTTGAAGATTTTTTTAAAGCTTGCAAGTAGAAGAAAATCACAGATGAGAGACTGCTGCTCTATCTAGCTACCTCTGCTTAAATTGGTTATTGGAATCTGCTGTGATTGCCATCTTGCCAAGTAATGAGAAGTGGAGAAAGTTGTGAACTGACTGACACTACCTGCGAATTGTTAGTGTCATTTCTTCCACATGCCCCCAGGCATTATTTCTGAATCTAACCAATGGTAATTTACATTTACTGCCTGTTTGTCAAGCTGGGGAAGAGAAAAAAAGAGGATGAAAACTGCTTTAGCACAGTTTGGGGTTCTGCTGACAGACAGCAAAATCATTACTTCTGCTGCAACATGGGATGCATGAAGAAACAATCATCTTTCTCTTTCTTACTTTTTTATAGGCTGTCTTACTGTTTGGTACAATAGGAATGACACTGACAACTTCAGAGGCTTTTCCACTCTGTCCCCCAGATCTGTAATATACTTTTTCTGGCAGAGTTCAAAGCCCTTTGGAAAAGGTGTCGGTATCATTAACCTCACTGCACAGTGAAAGCAGAGAGGCACAGCCATACCCCTCCTTCAGGGGGTATTCTGTCCACTCACTCAGTGGAACAAAAAGCAGAATCTTGTGAAGGAAGTTTCTCAGTCTCTGACCGAGCCCATGAAACAGAAGGGATTAAGAGGCATAAATAATAGAGGAGTAGCAAGATCCTTCTAGACCTGCTGTAGAAATACTTATTAGCTCACCTGTGGGAATGGACTAGCAGAGGTTTCTGCTTGCTGAACTTCTCATACTTGCTTCCTGGGTGTGCTGATGGAAAGAGATTTGGTTTTCTCCTCCTTGTTCGCTTACTCACTCACTCCACCTGTTCTTTCAGTAAGAGACGATGGAAGAGAGTACTAAAAATCGCTGCCAGCCATCTCTGGTTGGTTGGTGCAAATCAAGGTGCTGAAGTGCCAGCACACACTTGCCCTGCCAGCATGCTAGACAGTGTGGCACACAGGTACTTTTGGGCCCCTTTTTTCTAGCTTGGTGTACATTTCACATTTTTCTGCCAGGTAAAGTAACGCAATTTTTTCTCCTCTGCGTCGTGTCAGCTTTGTGGAACCTGACAGGCTTGATTCAAGACAAACGAGTTTGTAATGCAGAGCATAACCAGAATCTTCCTTCCTGCAAACCAGAGAAAATTTGTCATAGGTGCCATAATAGCTGGCAAACAAGTATCCTTTGATGAATGATACTAATTTTCACAAAGATCCTGAAAGCTCGTATTTGTGTTGTGCTTAGTTGCAAAGCCATAGTGCTTGGGCTTCCTGGGTAGCAACTTATCATCACTCCAAGCCTTTTTAAACTGAAGAATTTCCTTTAGAAAGATACCTTGTCTGCAAAATTATTTAAAAAACTCCCTAGTATCACTGATTAGACTATCTGTAAACAGCACACTGGAAGTTTCCTTAGTTAGTAAATGGTAATTAGCTTCTACTACTGTCTTAGACATACAATTTCTTATATCTAATGAGCACATTGGATTCAGTTTTGGGTTCAAGATTAATAATCAGTACTGAAACATCATAATAATTTTAAGCTTTATTAACTTATCAGTGTGCTGCCGCTGCTGCAAATTCTGGTTTTAGATTCTATCACTTCAGTGCTGTTGTTGACTACTATAAGGTACAGTTTTAAAGGGTAGCAGACATGTATGTGGCAAACGATGCACTGGTAATTAGACTTTTATGACTTGTAAGTGAGGAGTGGTATGAGATAAGAAGTCTGTCTGTTCACATCTTGGTCCTAAGGACATTAGCTTGGGGTTATAACAATACAACCTATTTACTGTCTGAAGTTAAAATTTCTGGCCAGAAAAGAAAAAAAAAAACCAAAACCAAAACACCAAAACAAAAGAACCCCAACCCCAAAGCAAAACTCAAGAGGAATAATGTCAGTTTTCTTTAATTCGCTTTTTCCAATAAAGAAAAGTTTCAACAAAGCTACTCCTCTGTATGCCCTCAGAACTTTACCTGCACGTGTGCTCGATATTAACACACTCCAATTACCTGGTATGACACAGCGTCAGTTCTACAGACCTTATTTACTATGATTGAGGCACTGGCTTTGACAACTTTATTTCTCCAATGATGACTTCATGTGTGGAGAAGTGACTAAGGCTATAATATACTTGGTTTGTCATTGTTTTGAAAGGAGCTGGAAGAGATTTAGGGCCACAGATCTCCTTTTCAAAAGGTAAACATACACACCTTTGTGTGTTTTGGTTTCACTAAAAGTCATTGATTGTTAGATATTTGCATGCCTGTCATTTTGAAAATGAGAATTGGTCTTTCAGGTCACATAGGTGCTATTGATATTTTTAGCTGGTACCACTCATAAAAATATTCTCAAACGAGGTTTTTAACTTAAAAAAAACCCAAACCCAAAACAAAACAAAAAACCCAAACAAATACCCAAAGAAAACAAACAAACACACACAAAAAACCCCAAACCTGCTGGGTGATAAGTCTAGACAGGGTAAGAGTTTCAAAGCCTTGTTTCTGGTAGAAGGCTGGATGGGATGCATCAAGAGAAAATTTTGGTTTCAACCTTGAAAGCATGAATTTCTTGGCATAAAAAAGACATGTTCTCTGCACTGATATTGACTTTTTGATGCAAAATGTGTATTGGGAATAGCAGTTGATTTTGAGTTGTTATAGGTGTGCAGTCGGCTGAGATGTTTTCCTTCTAATTGTTGTACCAGGGAAAGACTACTAACAGTAATCCAGTGGAAAAGAAATCTGATTTTTGATTTAAGCCTAGAGAGCCATGCACTTAACATTTACAAAGAGGGAGATATTTTATAGCTTTCTCTTCTCTTTGGTAAACTAGTGGAACAAATGCCACATATGGCATAATATGTGTGAAATTAGCAGAATTATTTTATAGAAATGAAGCTATTTCCATAGAACTATAAAAATAACAGAGAAAAATGGACATTATATTAAGGTTATATGCATTTCACAGTACCACAGAAAGTGGATCTTTAGGCTGTCATGTGGAATGGAAATGAAAAGAAGCATCCCCCAACCCATGAGGAGGGATAAAGGTCCATTTTCTACAATGTTCAATGTGCTGTTACAAGAGTGTACTTAGGGCATCCTGGGAACACTAATGACCTCCAATATATAGCTGTGATATTATAGTAACTAATGTGAATTTAGAATAGGAAACAAGGTAAAAGCAAAGGTTGGTTCTCTCAGCAGAGACCTGCCACTGCTGGAGGCACTTGAGGTTCTGTGCTGTAAGGTGTATTTTTAAATAACATGGAAAAAGGATGAAGGTAAAGTTATCCGATGACATTCAGATAGTCAGGGTAATAAAAATGAAAACTGACAGCAAAGATGTGCAGAAATATTTCACAATATTGACTACAGAATGACTGATGATGTTTGTGTGATGTATAAAATGATGCATTGGTGGAAAAATAACCTGAACCTCAAATAAACAAGGGTAAGTTCTGAAGGCACCTAACACATATCATAATAGTTATGGTTCTATGAAAAGGGTCAAGTTCAGCAGCAAATAAATGTACACACTGAATATGAGGAATTGCAAGTCAAGGAATTAAGATAATAAAGAATAAAGCCATTTTCTAAATTTGTAGAGCTCTTACACCTCGAGTTACATTAACTACAACTGCCATATAGAGAGAAGAAAACATGATCAAAGGTATGGAATCAGAATCATAGAAGAGT
Organism: Loriculus beryllinus; assembly: GCA_039877255.1. NCBI lineage: Eukaryota > Metazoa > Chordata > Aves > Psittaciformes > Psittacidae > Loriculus > Loriculus beryllinus. The sequence goes on from JBCJKH010054162.1 coordinate 22,326, forward strand.
TAGGGTTGGAAAGGACCTTAAAATTATCAAGCTCCAATCCCCCTGCCATGGGCAGGGACACCTCGCACTAAACCATGTCACCCGAGACTCCATCCAACCTAGCCTTGAACACTGCCAGGGATGGAGCACTCACAACTTCCTTGGGCAACCCATTCTGGTGTCTCACCACCCTCACAATGAAGAAGTTCCTTATATCTACCTTAAACTTCCCCTGTTTAAGTTAGAACCCATTACCTCTTGTCCTATCACTACAGTCCCTAGTGAAGAGTCCCTTCCCAGAAATTACTTATGTTTAGGAAGGGACAGCATAGACTTATGCTCACTGAAGCTGGCAAAGAAGAAAATAGAGATCTCTAATTATAAGTAGCACAGACAAAATGAATAGGGATGGATATCCAGTTTCTCATTTAAAGAAAAAAAACAAATAAGCCAGCATTAAGATTAAGCATTAAGTTAATTGGGTAGGTCAAATAAGTAATGCTAGAAACGTGATTGTTCACCAAATGTATGACTTAACTGTGGAATTTGCCATTACAGGGGATCGTTGATGCCAAAACTTTGGATGGCTTCAAAAACCAATGGGGCAAACTCATGGATGAGAAACCCTTTATGGGTAATTCAGTGTAGAAGTGCAAGCTCCAGTTGAAAAGCTACTGAGCTGTAGATTGCCAGAAGCTGGATGAGCATGATGAGGCAGCAGCACTATTCTTGTGCTCTTCCCTCATCATCCACTTCTAGCCACTGTCAGAAGCAAGATGTTGGCATAAGTGGTGTCTCAGGATGATGCTGTGGAGACAGACTTCTTTATATGCGCTAGTCTGATATTCAGAGACCACTGTTTCAGTTTGGGGTTGCAATATGGACCAAATGCCATGGAGCAAAGACCCCTTTTTCTGCAGATTTGTTGCTGCGGTAGATTTTGCAGCTAAGCAACTAGAATGATTAAGGAGTTAGAGGGAAAAATTTGGACAGTGAGGTCAGACTAATGATTATGTGATATTCCAATCTGCAGGTGTGAAGGAACTTCATACAGTCTGTGGACTAGTTTCTGGTGATATGTGGTACCGTAATTCAGAAGTTATGGGAACAGTGGTAATGTACAGGAGTTGAAGATACAGTCCCAGAAGTACGGTGTAAACACCAGTACAGAGAAGGCAATTTTAGTTACATTAAGGAGCATCAGTAGGAATAACAGGACCCTATGGGAAAAATAACACACAATCAAGAAATTAAAAGACCATTAGATAATGCACAGGGGGATTGAGACAAGCCTTCAGAGGCAGCTTGTAATTCTGGTATTTGTAAACTTTTGAATATTTATCTTTGTGAACTTAACCTAATTTAACACAGAGTTTTATTTCCTGAGTTTTAAAAAGAGCAAAGTGAATATCTTACCAGTTGTTTCACAGACAGAACCAAGGGCAGAAACCTGAAATGACCTTATGGATCTTACCAGGAGGGAAGAGCTGGACCTGTGAAGTAGCATGTGAGACATGGGTAGATAAGACTAAGCAGCCTCAGAAGGCAGCATTTGCTGGTTGTGCCCTACTGACTAAGGAAAAGCTACATTTTAATGGCTGGTTTTGCTTGACTGGACTTGAGCCATTTCCAGCACACACCAGAAAAAAAACTTATGTGTATTCTTAGGTGAGTCCAATATGGGGCTGGCAGCAACCCTGGATGTTAGCATCAAAGATGGCCACTTGACCCCTCCCAGTGAGCATGAAGACTGGCAAGGGTGCAATGATTGTTGCTTCATAAGTGGAAAGTGCTCATAAGAGTTTAAAAATGCTTTAACTTGCAACTGAAAGCAATTTTGTGCTGCTGTGTCAGGCAAACTTAGCAGTCAGCAGTATCACCAACTCTAGTTATAATAATTTTCTTGCTCTTGTCCCTGCCATGTTATCTCCATGGTGCTTTTTAGGCAGTAATGTGATCTCTCGAGACATCTAATGTAAGCTTCATCAGTTAGTGACTGGACAGGACAACAGGTTGCAGAAAACAGTCCAGTACTGTAAGGATAATGGTTTAATAGCTATTTTCCGTGTCTGCTTCCAGTTTTTCTGCAAATCTCTTACTTTTACCAAAATTTGGTAACTTTCTCAGGCGAAACTTTTGACATTTCAGCTGGTTAAGTAGAAACAGAAAATGTAAACACAGATCTTGAGGAGGGAATTTTATTGAGGAGTTAAATGCAGAGATCGTATCTTAATGAAAACTGATTGAAAGGTTCCTCTTTCTCCTTCTTCTGACAATGCACATTCATTTCACAATCCCTTCTGATTAGCTTTCAAGTTTTAGGTGAATGAGCAACATTGGGCAATTGGACTTTTTCAGAAAGTAAAAGGCCTGAAGAACCCAATGAATGGAAGGGAAAATAGGATTGAAATGTATTTGAAAATATAGGCGTGAAGCTCTGGAATAAGTAGTGTTAAATTTTTCTGATGTGGTTGATGTTGTTTGTGAGCATATATAGTCATATGTACCTAGTGTGGAGGGATCATCAATCACAGCAGCACATGAAGTGGTAATGGACATAGGAAAGGCCTTTTTTGTTCTGTTTTTTACTAGCAAGATTTGCTGTCATGCCTCCCAGTTCACTGAGCTTGGTGGTAGAGTGGGTGGGAATGAGTATATTACCTGCAATGGTGTTGGCAAGGCTCATCTTTGGCAAATAGACAGCTGAGCAGCACCTGTAGGATAACAGTGTGTTGATACATGTAAGAATACTGCTGAAATATCCCAATTTTGTTCTTCGTTTGTTTTAAAAAATTCCTTAGCCTTCTCAGCTGGTGATTTAGAGACTGCTCAAGTATTTTGCAGATATTTCACAAAGCAGGGAGGGTAAAAAAAATCAAGGTTATGTTATTTATTTAGTATTTTGTCAATTATATGTTAGTTGTGACTTTAACATGTGAAATGTCTTGCAAACCTTAGCATGGACAAAAATGTTATGATAAGCCACATTGGAAATGCATTGCATGTTCTTTACTATTGATAATTTTTCATTTATTATTCGTTGCATCTTTACTGGTAATATTTCAGCTTTTTGTTTAAAGACAGATATTCTCATTAGATACTCAGAAATGTATTCGGCATCCATTGTGTAACACCTTACACTAAGATTAAAACTGACACCACTGCAATCTACGTATTCATAGAGGGGATGAAATAAGCACTTTTATTTTGGTCACTGAGCAGGGAGCGTGGCCAGTGAATGCATAATGAATTGAAAAATTAAACAGCCAGGGTTTAAAGACTTGGGATAAAGGGAAATTTGAATATTCAAAATATGTACGAAGACAGTCTTGAAAGCATCTATGAAGTGTACATACAGCTGACTTTATAAACATCTAAAATGGCAAAAGACAAAGGCATTAAAATGCAGAAAAGTGTCAATTCTAACAAAAGCTACCATTAAGTTTGAAACGTGATAGGACTAAAGGTAAGTTTTACAGTCATCACGTGATGGATAAACAGCAGGCAAACTTCAGAGTAGAATGGAACCATTCATAACAAAGCATGTGCCTGTCGTTCTCTAGCATATTTTTGTGGCAGTTATCTGACTTCTTACTGCTTGATAGTTAAGTGCCTGGTTTAAGTTTATTGCGTAGGTTATCTTTAAAATCATGGAGTGATAGATTTTTCTCAGAGTGACTATCTTGTGTTAGAATGAGTCTCTAAGAAGAAATTACCAGGGAGATTTGTACTTAGTCAAACATTCCACCATTTCCTTCATTAAAAAAATAAACACTGAAATGTAAATTCTTATTTATATTATTTCTCCATTATTTTTTTACATAGCTGTAGCTAATTTATAACATTTCCTCTGGATCAGGATAGAATGGCTAAAATATGCGAGTTTGAGGTTATTTTTCCTTTGTCAAAGCACAAGCAACTTTTCATTGCAGTGACTTTCTCTGCCCTTGAATAGCCGGCAGGCAGGTGACTTGGGCATAACAGCATTTGACTTGCAGAAGATGGAAGACTGACTACTGTGCTCTTGCCAAATTCTGTCTGGTTAATTGACCTAGGACAGAAATATTTGCCTGCTTCCTCAGGTAAAGGAAAAGAAAAAGGAGTCAGGTTAAAGGAATAAAATAGGAAACAGCCCCTTGAGTTTGGCTGGGGGTTTTTTTGTTTTGTTTTTATTCTTTTTTTCCACTAAGCAGAGCACACAAGGAAGTAATTTAAGTCTTAGATGATTTTTATTTTTCTTTTTTACCAGACAGCCCATATCAAGATCAGATATTGATTACAGCTTGCCTTTTTGTGCTCTGATGCTTTTTATTGACTTTTCAGTGCCCTGTGATGCAGTACTGAAGTGATTGGATCAGCATATTTTCCCTTTGGGATTACACAAGAAATCTTGGATGCCTTACAGATGCATGTATTCGGCCTTCAAATATTCAGTGTTCCCATAAAATGAACAAGAAACATGTCATTCGTAAAAGACAAAGTAGAAAGCCACTCTGAAAATGCTTTTTTATTGCTGTTGAGGTATCTGCAGCCCTGTGCAGACAGGTAGGAAGGTCTGTTTAGAGCAGGCTATTCCTCTGAAAAGAAATATGGCAGACCATCTGAGTGTCCATGGGTTTTCTGCTGGTCTGTGCAATGCTTTGGTGATGAGGTATGCTAGTGTTACCTTTATTCTTCCTTTGTTCCCTTAACTTGGTAGAGAAACATAATTGTGCCCAATTCTCAGTTTCATTTGGGATCTCTACTCTGACAAAGGATAGGGTTGCACTTTCATGTCCTTGCATCCTCACAGGGAGGGGGTGACTTCCCAAAGGACAGCAGCTGTGACCTTCTGAGCACCTGAAGTTCTGTGCTTAGTACAAGTTGGATTTACCCAGGCCATTACAGATAGCTTTCCTATGTTACTGTTTTCCATCACAGCCTAGAAGAGCTGTTGCAGCTGTTGCTGTTATCAGTCACATAAATTTCACAGCCAGGGGTATAGCTTTTGTTTATATGGGTAGCTGGGGGCACATTAATGCAATGTCATGTTTTGTAATGAAAGAGGTGAGAAGAGGCATGGGAGGGCTGCAGGACACAAGGTGGAGCCTTTGTGGTGCTGCTGAGGATGTTAATGCTTCTAGGCTGGTAATTACTGTGCTCTCCATTTTAAACTGATATTTGCCTCTTTTAGACTTACCAAGTCACTTCTAAATCCCCTGGTTTTGTATGTCAGTACTCCTCAGCTCTTCATTCTTTTTCTTCGCTGAGTTTCTGTGATATAGGTAAATACTGGTCTACAGATAAGGGGTGGGGGTGGGGGAATCTGAATCTAGGAAACCATTGAAGGATCTGCTGCTCATGTGTGGGAAGGTAAAAAGTAACTCAGATGAGAACAGCACCACAGTAAGAACAGTTTTATCCTTCTCTTCCTGATCCAAGTTCCTCTCAATCAACCATGATTGTAGATCAGGGCCAAAGAAGAACATAGGTAACAGATACTTGAGTTTTGCAGAAATGCTCCAAATGTCCCTCCATGGACTGTCTCTTCCTTATGGGCACAGATCTGTATTAAACATTTAGGCAATAAGTGTTTACAACCCAAAGGCTTAAGATGCTTTGTCATATGTACAGCGTGCATGCCTCGGGAACTGACTACTTTGATTGCATGAGTGATCAGGGGAGGGATCCTGTTTATTTGAGCAGGAAATTAAGCTGGGAAGGGAAAACAGGCATGTGTCAGTCCCCTACTGTTTTAAGGTCAGATGTATCTTGGGAAACTTGTTCTCCTTACTGACATAATCCAAATGTTATGGGAGACCCTGTTACGCTGCTTCAGTGTTTAGACGAGAGATTTTGGATTCCTGGAGTAGAAAACAATTCAGCTTACTTCTCTTAATGGACAAGTTGAAAGAGCTTCTTTGCGAAGTGTCTTACATGCCACATAAGGAAGAAACGAACCAACAGCAGCTGAAAGCTTAAGAAAAGTCCTGGAGTAAGATTGTCTGCAGTCCTGTTTAATGCTGTTACAGTGGAGCAGCCTGCATTCCCCGGTAATGAGGATGCAGTAGGAGGGCAGCTGTTCCAGTACTACCTGGGTGACAGGGTGATTCTGCACAAACATGAAGCAGTAATTGCCACTTGCTGTCTGGCCCAATGAGAACAGAAAATCAGCACAAGCTGAATGAGCAGTGAGAAATACCAATATTTCTGTCCTTTTCAGCATGCCCCAAGCATGAGGATTGGAACGCTGCCTTGAAGTGATTTAGGCCTTCACCCAGCAAAACATTTAAGTATGCATTTAACTATAAGCAAGCAAATAATCCCCCTGCAGTCACTTAAGGGCCCTGCACTTACATGCTTTGCTGGAGTGGGACCTGAGCCTGCAGTTGGCCAGTTGGAAAGTCCTGTGCAGGTTTCACGTACAGAACTAACAAGATGAGTAACGTAAGTCTGTGGTGCTTAGGCTCCTAACAGCTCAAAGGATATGCTACTCCTTAGAGCATTTCCTAATTTTAATCAAATTGCTAATGGTTGAGGAACTAATACAGAAATCACTGGTGCAGAGAAACGGTGCATAGCATGAAGTTACTGTAATTTTTTCTCCTACCTGTTTAATTTCAAAGATATTTGCAGTAGTGACCACTGCAAAAATGAGTTCCCTTCAGTGTTGTGCAAGTTCCAATATGTCCCTCGGGGGGATGTCCAACTGATTTTCCTGGTGCTAAAAGGTGAAGAACCAGAGTGTCTTTGAATCCCTTTAATAGGCAGCACAGCAGATTCAGGCTGTGGTACTAGCAGCTCTCAGGCCACAAGTTTTCAGGGTGGAATTTGAGCAGGCTGCAATCAGGTGCTGTGTCTGCCCTTTGCTACAAGAGCAAACTGTTCCTGTCTGCCACTCAAACTAATACAAGCTGTTTACCGAGCAATTAATTCATTACACAATAATGAGTTTGTCTAGTTGAAGAGATATATGGCAGTTTAAAGAAGGAGGAGGAAATTGCTAAGAGCAACAACAGAGCTCTAGGAAGATAAAGTAGAGATATGTTTCCTTATTGTGTTTTCACACCTGGATAAACAAAACCTATATATTTCACAATAATTAAAACCAAGGTGTAGATGATCTTTATTGATGACTACTTATAGAACACTCTTCTTTTGAAAAAGAGTTCAGTGTATATCTTACTAATGCAAGAAAATGAATATAGAGTGGAATACTGACTTTTTTAAAAACATGAGATGTTTTCTAACTTGTGTTTTGGTTTGTTTTTTAAATGATAGCTATATTTTTCAAGTATTCCTAGGAAAACTACTTATTTTTAACTTGGAATCTTTCAGGTATAATGTTCTGGCTTTCTGGTGTTACCTTTTTTGTTTTACTTTTTACTTTTACATTCCTCTGCTACTTTTCCTTCCTTAAAGGAAGCCAAAATTGAAAATGAAAGAGAAACTAAACTGTGTAGAAATGGATTTTTTAAAAAATCAGGAAAAAAACCCCAACCAAACAAACCCAAACTTTAGAAAAGCAGTAGATAATTTTAAAACACACTTCCAAACAAAAATATTTCACTTCTTATACGGTTTTGGCCCATACCACCCTGCAGGCCCTATTGGAAAGATAAGGTTTCAGCAAGGAGCAGGTTGTCTTAAAGAAAAAAGATCAAAAAAGCTTTTCAGCTGCTGGGAGCTTCCTTGTGGAGTTGTATTATACACAGCAAATGGAAAAAAACAATGGATGAGGGTGTGTATAGTGCCTGTTCTTCACGGGAGAAAGAAGAAAGGAATCATGTGGGTTTGCTTACTGCACTGAAGATCTGTAAAAATCAGCTGGTTGAAATCCCAGCTCCTGTAAACTGAGGTTACAGTTGAAGGTGATAATTCACTCCAGCTGTGAATCTGTTCTAACGAGGGATAATTTCAACACAGACTTTCTTAGGAAGATATCAGAAATACCATATCATGTGAGTGCAGTCAGTACGTGAGTAGGAGGATTTTCAAAGCTTGTCCCTGGCCAGGGTGAAAACTCCGTTGAGGATAACTGGAGTAGCTGAGTCCCTGGAATAGATTTTTAGGGCATGACCGTTGGATACCCTTTAAGCAAATCCCTGGTGTTTTGCTGACCTGTAATACGCTTCCTTCTGTTTGCTTACAGGTCAGTTGGTGACCCTGCTTCTCCCCTTTCTATTCCTGTTACATTTAATCAGCCTGAATTAGTAACGGGATATCTACTGTTCCAGGTGTATTGATTCTTGGAGCAGATTTCATCAGAAGCTAGAAAAGGAAGCGTAGACTGCTCTCCTCTTATTCTTTGACTGATGATTTCTTTTAGCCTACATGACAAAGTGATAGATGTACTTAGTTAACTTTCTGCAAAATCATTAATGCCACCCTTACCGGTTGGCTGCCCAGGTATTGTTTAAATAGCTGTCATGTGTTTGTTACCCAAGACAATGCAATACTATATAATCAGACCATTAATTTTCTTCCAGGGTTGGTCCTACAGAATTAGTAAGAAATGCATAGCTAAGGGAGGAAAAAAACCCTAGTATTCGTTCTAGCAATCAGATTTATCCTGTTTTATCCTCAGACTAAGGCTGAAAATTGACAGAAGTTCCCTTGGAAAAGCTGAAGTAAATGCTCAAAATAGATTCTTCTGACATTTTTCCCCCCATGCAATTAGAGTCTACAACAAAACAGTGCATAACTACCTTTTGTCTCCCAAATCTCCTTGACCCCTCAAAGGACCTGAGGTCAGTGGAGCTGCTATGTAATTGACTGGTTACCAAAAGGAGATCATGTGGTCTGATCCTTGATGTACAGCTGAATTTCACCTTCAGTCCTGCAATGCTCAATGAATTCTGATATTTGATGAGTGCTTTTGATAAAGCTCAGCCAAACTTATCGTCCCCAGAATGGGAGCCAATCTCATCGTTAGACCTTGACATTCTAGAGAATCCACCACCCCTTTCTGCAGATGTATTTATCTGACTTTTGTCTTGTTAGATTACAAAGGCTCTTGCAATCTAGTGCTGTGTTTTTCAAGACATTTCTTATTTGTCATTTTGATAAACTAAATAATTAGAGTTCTTTCCGATTCTTTTTGTAAGGTATTTTCTACAACCTTAAATATGTATTGGTGGATCTTTTTATGTGTCTTACCTCATTTTTCCACATAATTTTAAAAGTAAGAAAAACCAGATATTGCCCAGCTTTACAACTGGCCCACAAAATATGTGGATAAAGGTAAAAATCTGCTCTCTCTTTCTCTTTACCCCTCACCTGTTTATTTAGTCAAGACTGTGAACTGGTTTCATCATGTGTGAATTCATTTACTCCGATTCCTAAGATCTTTTACAGTCTTGTCAAATCTTGCTCTGTCTTGTGGAGACAGAGCTATCTGTTTAATGTCATTAGTATGTAGAAATTCTGTATTCAAATCTATTTTACTGAGTTTCAGCTATCCAGATCCAGTCTTTCTTCATTTATCTTATTTTCTTATTATCCTGTAATAGTTAATTGTCTGTGCTGGTTTGTCTCCTGCCTTCTTTCTAATGGGTGATTTTAGAGTTTCTTCATCACTTTCTGCAGCAAACACTGCTCAGTCTACTGCTAATCTAGTGAATAATACGACAAAAATTCTCCTCCAGAAACATCTCCAGTATTCCTCACTGGCAATGACTTCTCAATGACGGCAATTACAGAATTATAAATGTCATTGCATATGTCATTGATAATGATTAATAAAAAAAGTCAGAAGCCTTGTGGTGTGGCTTCAGTTCACTGGCATCTCTATGGTATCCCCAGGACTGCAGAATAGAGAATGTTTGAAAATTTGGACAGCCTTCCTGGCTTTACCATAACCCTGGTGCCTGTGAAAAATTGACACAAGAAGCTCTACTCTGCAATTTGAAGGTTTGATTGAAGCTTAATCCAGCAGAATGAGTTTTAAGTTAATTAGCTCATCAAGCAGTAATAGGGCCTATAGCAGCATAGGAGATGAAAGCTGTCCAGGACCCTGAAAAATACCTCTGGGGCTAATGTGTGATGAAGGCTATGTTGCTTGAGGCTGAGCTAACTGAGGGTAGGTGTTTAAACCTAAGAATGAGGTATGCTCATGAGTTCTGGTCAGAGCTGTAGGCTGTAGCATATGCTGGCTCAATATAATGATAACAACTTCTTTAGAGTTACATTCAATTTAAAAACCCCACATGGGGTGTCAAATTCTTTCTGTCCCTGGCATGAGCAAACAAAAAAGTCAGAAGCAAATCCAACTTCATTCAGATATTTCATTCTTCATGTAAGCGTCTCAGCTGGAGCAAACATGTAACCGCGTGCTTAACTGTACACATGCACAGCATCCTGTTTCATATATAAAGACACTTAAACCCAGATTAACAGCCCATTTAGCAGTGCCCATTGCGGGCATTAGAGGAGCCTGGCGGACAGAACAGCTTGATCATATTGAGTCAGTCTGTCAGATTCTGTTTTCAGACCTGCTGGTGTAAATTCTTTGTTTCCTGATGATGAACATTATGCCAGAGCTTGTCAGATAAGTTCTGGTTCATCACATCTGGTGCACAGTCTGAGATCACATATACATTAACCAGGTGGTGGGAGAGAATGCCTCCCTCTGTTTTATATATAAAAACACATATATATATATATATATATACACATATATATATATATATATATACCTTCTGGCTGTGAGGTTTACAGTTTTCGAGGCCTTGGTGATGTGTTCGTCCTGAATCCTAGCCCCTTACCCAGAAATATTAAAGTACTGATTTAAATAAACAGATTAAAAGCATTTTTTTCCTTCTATACTTAACCAGTGTGCACAAATATGAGTCTGGTCCTGAACCCTTTTTCTGAAATGAACTGTATAGTTAAGTCCCACCCTTGTGAAGAAAGGCTGCACACCCATCTCAGGGAATAGAGATCCTGTTTTCATATCTGAATGGTATAGAGTTGGCACTTTTGTGCAGGGTAGATACAAGCCTTATTTCTTATGGTACTATAACCACCTTGCCAACTGTGTTGTATAAGAATTTGCAGTCAAGCCAATTCCTGGGGATGAAAAATATAGATTCAACACTACCCGTGAGACACCAGCATTTGAAAATTTGAGGCAATACTTTACACTGTATCCCACACAGTAATTTTGCTTTTCTTTCTGTATCTTGTTTCTCTCTAAAAATTTTCCATGCCTTTCTGTTTCTGTCTTCTGCCTTTCAGTGTGTTTCTACTGCAGCACCTGTGTGTTCAGCCTCTGGCAGTTTCTGAATGTCAGTGCTCCGAAGAAACTGAATCCCCTTAATTTTACTTCACCAGCTCACTCATAGAGGCTGACAGCTGACAAACACAATGAGGTGAAAGAGCAGCATGAGCATTAGTATGAATGTGAACATGCTGTGCCTTGCCGAGAACAATATTGCCTTTGCTTTGTTAAAAAAGTTATTTGTAAATGCAGATATAGGAGTCCCTCACAGAACAGATGCAGTAAATTGGTATATTGCTTCATGAGCAAGGTTTTCTCAATTTGCCTCTTGCTTTTTCCTCCCATTTCCTAAACAACGTTCAGATGCTATGGTGCTAGCTCATGTCTAGCATACTGTACGTAAAAATAAAGGATCTCTAAGACCTATGTGATGCTACAAATGTAACCACAATGGTTTCCCTCTATATGCCACTACTCTCCGTTGTACTTGGGTCTTTATACCATCGCTTCTGTATTGTTATCTTCCATACAGGTTTCTCACAGAAGTGTCTCCTGCCAGCACGAGTTAGTATATTTCAAATAAGTTTTATTGCTGGTCTCTGTCTTGTATTTCAGCCTATGTGGATGCCTATTGGAAAGTCAAAGATGTCATGCTGCTTGGTATTATCTTCTGGCTCTGTTGAGTTGTAGTATGCACTTTCCCCTTCTAATGTCAGCAAGGAGATCAGGTTTTAATGGTGAGCACCTGGCTCTCATTTTAAGTGTCTGCTGCAGTCTTTGTTTCCTTTTCTTGCCAGTCTCTCCAGCATGCTTTGTTTCTAATAGGTCTGGGACATCAATAAAGGTCTTTCTAAACCATGTTTTGCTCATTAGAGAATGAAATTAAGAGATCACACTGTGTCGGTGCTGTGTCCTTTGCATGGCTATTCTATCTATGGACTCAGTTGGCAGTATTAATAAAAACTTTGAATAATCTGGGCTACTCAGCTGCTGGACCTGTGAGCTCAGAGCTGATGCCTGCCTTGAAGAGCAGCTCAAGTCTTCTAACCAGAAGAAGCAACAGCTGCATTTCTTGGGAGCACTCCAATATGTTGCCTGTGCTACCTTTATGAGAGGTGGCAAGACTTTGTTTATCTCTAGTGAGTTAGGAATCTCATTTTTTATTAGTTTAAATGAAAAAGGAATTTATTGCTTCCTGTAGCAAAATTGACTTCTGCATCTATCACATTACACTTGAAGCAAAAATTTTTGTGTTTGGTTACTGACAAAGAGCAGAGAGATATTTATGAATCTGCTTGAGTTGCTTATTTAACAGTTCTCAGCCTATTCCACAATTTATTTGGGAAGTATGGGAGAACATTTGACTAAATTTTGCTCCTTTGTTAAAAAAAAAAAAATAAAAAATCAAAGTCTAGAGAAAGTCAGAAGATGCAAGGTGAGATCACTCATTTTATTCAAAGTTTGCTCCCATTGGAAAAAGTGACTATAAATACATTAGTGCAAAATATTCAGTTATGGCGAGGAAAGGAGTATGTTAGAGTCTGTGCCCAAAACCTTAGAACAAAAGTGTCATAAAAAGTCTGAACATAGATTTTTGTTGTTGTTTAGGTTTGTCTCCACAGATTGCAAATTGGAATATCAGGATATGCCCAGGTGGGTTTTTTTTTCCAAAGCAGAGGAAGCTGTCTAATGTCTGGAGCTGTGCAGACACTAAACAAGTGTATTTTTTTGGTATGTGAAGTGTAATCTCTTGTATTCTTCCATTAAAGAGATTATGAAAGTCTTATCTATGCATTTCACTTGGCTTTGAGCATCAGTGCTCTTAAAAAAGATACATTTCAGTCAACAGGCCTATGGCTTGAAACATTTCAGCTGCTTTTATCTTAAGCACTCATGGTAATTCTTGCTTTGTATTATTATTTGGCTATTTATTATTTCGTATGTAAGCTGGTTTTGTGACAAAGTCTAATGCTGAAACAACTAGGGGAAAATACAAAGAACTTTACTTCAAAAGAAATCTTACTTCTTAGTTGTATATGTGTAGTACTCTTCAGTAACTTAATGCAGTATTTTCCCCTGATGTCAAATTTCCAGTGAGCTATAGACATTATACAACTTCTTTTGGTCATGGAAGCATATATTTCTCAACTTAAGAATTATTTTTTTTTTCAGATACCAAAAAGCAATTTTACTTTAATTTTTGATAGTATCTAGAGGTTGAAATAAAAATTGGGCTTTTGTGGGTTACAATACAGAACCATATTATAAAATGATGGATTCTGCTTCAAAGAATTAAGAGTACTGAGGGGAAGATGGGAATCTCAGTTAATCTCAAATGTGGGGAGAAGTGCTATTTTAAAGATTTCTGAACCATTTCAGCTTTTAATGTCCCGCTAATACCTGTCTTATCAGTGAAAATGGTTAATGCTTCATACTTTTGCAAAAGCACTTGCAGACCTTGCCTTATTCATTTATATCTTCAGGATGATGGATTTTGATATGAGTCCTTCAATGTTTGGTGCTAGAACAAACTCTAAATCAAACCTTTCTTTTTAATAGAAAGAGATATGCTGAATCTAAACAGGAGAGAGCTACAGAAGCCATTAGTGGAAAGCTTATTCACTGTCCAGTACTTTAGAGTTATGCTTCCTATGCAAAAAGTCTCACTGACTTCAGGGGGACAGAAATACTTATGGGGAGTGTGCTTGCTTTGCTTGTGTGTGTGTGTTTGTGTAAGAAAGAATGACCTTCTAAAAACATATAGAGAGTTTATACATGTGCCTCTGCCAAAATAGCAGCATTCTGGTTGAGAACATCAGGCATACACCAAAAGTGCTGATGTTGATTTAAGCCACAAACTTTTCCTAAATTGCACTAAACTTAACATTCTCACACCAAATGGTATGATAAATAAAGTGTACTTTAAGTCATTAGATTACATTGTGAGAAGTAGTTATAATTAACTTCTGAGGTGCTGCCAGCTTTGTGCTAATTGGATAATCTTACTTCTGCATTAAATAGACAGATGGAAGACACAGTTGATAAAACACCAGTTCTTATTTGCAAGTAGTTGGATATATCAATCAATATTTGCCCATCTGAGAACAGAATTTTAAATATTGATGCACAGTTCAGTAAAACACCTGTATCACAGTCCTGGTGACAAAAACATTGTCTTATAAACTGCATTTTCTAGAATTAAATACATAAATATTCCATTCAAAATGTGGTTTTACTTGTCTTTAAAACAGCACAAAGCAGGAAAAGAAAATAACTAAGCTACTAATGATGACTTTGTCACCTTAGCAGACAGTACTGGGCAAAATTTAAGTGTTAAAATATTCCTAAGCAAAGCTTTAGCTGGATGGCATGTGTGATTCTTCTTGGCAGTGATTAGATAGTAGTATTCACAGAACTCCTGTTCTGGCAAGTAGAGGGTGTAAAAAGGTCTTGTGTACTGAACCTTAATTAATAGTTCTTAAAGTTGATTTTAATTTCTAGTGCTATTGGTAGCGAGACAGATGTCTCATACTAAAAAATTCCATGAGGATGAGAAGAGAAGCCACAACTCCTTGTTAAACATTTTGTCAAGGAAAACTGTCACAGACATCAAATACTGCAGTATATATACTTGCTTCCAAAAAAGTAAGTGTGAAACAAAAACAAGGTGGTGTGAACACATTTTGCCCTGTATTAAGCAAAAAAAAAAAAAAAAAAAAAATAAAAATGAGCTTTTACGCTGACTTAGGTAGGATGAACTGGGCTCTTGTTCATTGGTAGTAATAGCTGCAACCTTTAGTAAACATCAGACCACTAATAAAGGAGGTAACAAATACCATATTCTAAAAAAAATCAAGATTTCAACACTGACATAATGATCTCACCACATATTATTTGCTCCCTGAGTGCATTCTTTTAAACTGTTTTCTATTCCATCATCACTGAGATTAGGCAGAAAAATCTCAGACATAACCACTGGGTGAGAATCACCTGCAGGTAGGGCTAAATTGAGCTGTATGCATTCTGAACTCTCAAATTAAAGCCCAAGTGAAACCTGAGTGATGCCTAGACTGACCTGCTGAGGGTTGAAGGCTGAATATTCTCTAGCGAATAGAGTTACATTGCCATAGAATTATTTATATGACAGGTTAAAAGATAACATTTAGGTAATATTTTAGCATCAGTTATTTCTTAATAAAACAAATTTTGTACGGGATTTATTTTTTAATGTTAAAATGATATTTAGAGATCAGAAACTTGTTGGATTTTGGTTTAGATCAGTTACAGGAGTGTCTTATTTATTCTGTATCTCAGAGGTTAAATTTAAATATCAAGAAAACGTGGGGGATTTTTTTTTTTTTTTTTTTTTTTTTTAATTAATTTATTTATTTTTTACATGAGAAACTAGTGATTTATTCAGACCTAAGTATAAGGGAGCTTTGAAAACAGTGTTGTGAAGTCTGTCCATTCCTCACTCTGCATCTGGTCCATACAGAAAGCAATGATCTTCTGCCTGAGATGTTAATGGCCATTAATAATGGCCTCTCAGCAAAACCATCAGTGGTAATCAGCACTAGCAGTGGAAAGACATTGTTATGAGAAATAAGGTAAATCACTTAATGAACTGCACTGAAAAAGCGCTTGGAACCAGATTGAACCATCTTCCTGTTGATCTGTCATGTATCTTGATCATGAAAAACAGAAAATAACCTCTTCACCTTCTGGAGAATTATACCTGAATGCTTTTTGTGGTTCCTTTCAGATGTGCGGCAGACATTGAGATTCGGAATTCAGAATTTTTGTACTCTGCAGTAAGTGGGATTCTCAGAAATATTCTAAGAAAAACAAAACAGCCGAACAAAAAAAATCCAACTGCTTTGGTTCATATATAAATTCGGATTTCTTTTTATCAGGTGCAAAGGTATGCTTGTCATGTTTGAGTGAGGAGGAGAGCTAAAGCACCTAAAGTAAGCGCTTTACCTCTCTGTGTGGTCCATGTGAAAACTTTTCTAGGTTAAACTAGAACAAAGTTAAACTGCTGGAAAGGTATAGTTAAACTATACAAAGTTAAACTGCTGGAAATGCCACTAAGGCCATTGGGGCAGTGAACGCTGCAAACCATTGCTGTGGCTGGAGAATGTACATCTTCCTGCTCTTTGGTGCTTCTCTGTCATGACTTTTCTGGTGGAAGAAAAGGTGCAAGCATTTTCTGGTGGTCCTCAAGGAAAAGATTGTTGAATCAAAGAATCAAAAGGGTAATTGAGCTAATGATTCTGACTGAATGCTATCAGGGGGCAATATCAGGGGCCCCATTGCTGTGGGGCTTGGGAGGCCTGTAATATCTGGAGAATGGGTCATGTCAGTGGCGCCATGAGTGGCATAGTTCTACCTGGAAAAGAGAGTATGTTTCTCTGCTAACTTGGGCACCTTATCCTCAAGTGGCCTGAGCAACTACTCTTGCTTACCCTCCTCCACCATGTATCCCATTTAGCAGAAGTATCTTTCCTGGGATGTAGGAGATTGGGCTCCTAGTTCCTCCTCTTTAGGATTTTCTACTCCTCTCGTGCTTCAAGCTCTGAAGCAGGTCTTTCCCACATCTGCTTTTCTTTTTCATACAGTTCTGAAGTACTCTTTAGGCTGCATTAGCATGGAAAATGGAAGGTGTGAGTTTACGGAGTTCAAGGAAAAGCAGAGAATCGACATTTTGCAAAATAGGTGGTTATGCTGACCATTTGATTAGTGGGTGAGGAGAGAATATAATTTTCTGTAGCAGAAGCTGAGCAATTGGATGCCAGCACATAGAGGGTTAGAAGAAAGGACAAGCAGAGGAAAAAGTAAGCTGAAAGACAGGAGGAAAATTAGGTGTTGACATGTCTCCAGGATGAGATGAAAAATTCTACAAATGCCTGTAGCACCTGATTGTTGACATAGATGCTCACAGAATTCTTTAAGCACAAATTCTTCCTCCAGTGAATCTTTATATCTCTGCTATAATTGGTGATATTTTGTGCTTATGGGATTTACAGTATTTCTTCTCTGGCAGGCCTTAATAACTTCCTCTTCCATACCCCTAGGAAACATCGGGAATTGTTTATTACAGTCTAGGAAATGCTGAGGCCTGTGGCTGAGAGTCTTAAACATTTGTATTTATTACCATTTATCTAGCCACAATATTAATGTTAAAGTACAGTGTAACCAAGAAGTTTCAGAGTAAGAAGGCACTGGAGCCTTGAGATCAGTATACTCAATCAAGCAGAATACATCTCTGGGCAAAGGAACACTGATTCCTTACCAGCAATTTAATCGCAATTTTGAGGCATGCAGTAGGAATTAATGGATATGTAGGCCGTGTAAAAAGGAAATAATTTCTCCCTGGATAGCTGTTAAGTTTGCTACACCAAATACTGCAGTTTGTGAAATCTAGTTTTTACAGTGCAATCACAATTTTCAGTTTGGGGGTTTAAGCATTTTTCAGTGTTATCTAGCAACAGAAAACAACACAAGCCTCTCTCATAAAAATTAAATGCAACCTTGTTGGTTTTAAGTATAATTTATAATTCATGAAATACAACTTGTAATCAGTTAAACTGCAAAGTAATTATCTAATACAAGAAAAACAAAAGAGAAATAACTGTAGAAAAACCAAGACACATTAGCTAAATGTGAATGCATTTGAGATGGAAATTAATTAAATGCTTTTTTGTTGTGGGAGAAATGACATTCTGGAGCAGAGTCTCAACAGGACTGCAGGGGTAGCCAACCTCCAAATTTTTTAAGATCTTGCCAAGATTGTGACTCAAATAACGACTCACTGAAACAGCAGAGGAATGGTCTCTTATCTGTTAGTGGTTCTTGTCAAACTTATAATCTATGTGTTTTGTTTCTTCACAAGATCTTTACAGTGATACATGACTAGTAGAATAATACAGAATTACATGTGCTAAGTAGAGCATTTAGATTGGGCTCTATTAATTGGGTTTCTTTACAAAACTTCTCAGTGTCGTATTGCTTTCAAGAAATTAAATGTCTTCTTTTCTTGTAGAACAATATCTATTTAGTCAGATTTATTCTGCGTTTACTGTATTGTATTTTCCTTTTTCTAATTACATCTGGAGAGAATAAATCCCTTCTCTTTGTTCTTCTATACACAAAGCTTTCAAATAGGGAAAGAAAAGAGTATCATCAGGAAATGAAATAGAGTTTATTTTCAAAATACTGCATGTGACTGGAAATAAAATAATTCTATTTCATGGAGTGATATATTTTTCAGTGCTTTTCTATCTTTGGATTTACTACCATGTCAAAAATGTAACTTGAAATCTACAGCAAGGAGAAGGAGGGGAAGGTATTTGTACTCCCTTCCTGAGCAAAATATTACCAAATACCTTGAGTGTCTAGTTTATTGGTTTACTAGATACAGCACAGAGATTTTCCTTGACCTTTGACCTTTTAAGTTTCAGCCTGAATCTGCAAAAGATCCTATTCAACCACACAAGTACAATCTATCAGTTTAGAAGAGCTCTTTGGTATTTAAACCAAACTAGCCCAACAAAGCTTGAGTTTTTCTGAAATACAAATACATGGATTTGAGTCACTGAGTATAATATATATTGCCAAGCTTTGGAAACATTCTGTGCTAGACAAAGCATAGAAAGGAAATTCTCTTTCATTTTTGCTTCCATGGAGTTCAGTGAGATAACTAAATTTGTCAGAGGAATTGAGAGGACGGAGTTATCCATTTTGCCTCAAATCTTTCAAACGGCAATTACAGAACTGAGAGTCATTCTGATACTACAATCACTCCAAGTCTTACCTGAACTTATATTAAAATAATGCGTTTTGCAAGATCTGAGACATTCAGGTGCAGTTTGAAAATCCTCTGTGTAATGTTTGAAGGTCCTGTTAGATCTAAAAACCTGTCTGAAAGATTCATGCTTGAACGAAATGCTCACCAATTGCATGTAGAACCCAGTGAAATTCCTGGAATGCGAATGCATGCAATAACTACATTTTCTGCTTCTAGTGCCTTCCATTCTAACTAGCTCTTACATAGGCTGAAACAAGACTTCTACTGTTTGCTGAAGGTTTAGGTGCTGAGGCTGGTGAAAGGCGGTTGTGGCTTATAATTTTTAGAGGCACCTGGTTACATTTGTGGATGTGACAAGTAAGTGAAGTTTACGTAACTAACTCCATTTTGTTCATTGCTAGTTCTCTTTCATTACTTTGATTGTATTTGCAAACCTAGCAGTCCATTATTCCATGGCATTCACCCTCCTTTGGAGCAAAATCTTCCTAAACACAGGACTGATGGTGCAGCAAAGCTGCTGGTGGTTTGAGAGTGTGTCTATACTGCACAATGTATTGCAGTCCAGAGGCACCCAACACTGCTCTGGTCACAGGAACATAGTAGCTTGTTTAACATGGGTATTTCTGTCCTAATACTTCTCAGTCTGGGGAGAGAGCTGCACTAATACTGATAGCTAAATCGGGAAAATTCATGGAGACTGCAGAAGGAAGTGCATTTCATCCAAAAACTACCTTGATGACTCAAAAGGCTTAAATGATACAAAGACCTCAAAGAGGACATCCACACTGGACAGACAACATGAGTATACTGAAATTTCAAAGTCAACAGCAAAGTCTTTAAAGATACTGAAATCATTGTTAAAGTGATACTGATGATACGGAACAAAACTTTAATCTTCACATCTCCTCGAGAGGAGTGAAACATTTTCCTTCCATTAAAAAAAGAAAGTTATTTTCTCAGTTTTCAGGGACCGAGTTGTGCTTCCTCAATCAAAAACTCCAGAGTCAGGAGCTGGGCTAATGTGATATGTGAATTCAGGAAATCAGTGTTGTGACCACATAACATACAAATACTATTCTAAGGCACCCAGCCTCCATTAATATTAGTAGAAACAGGAAAGAAAGCCTGTGTATTGCAGTTGCTTAGAAA
>JBCJKH010054163.1:0-15682 GCA_039877255.1 Loriculus beryllinus
TCCTTCTCCCCAGACAAGGCAGTGTCTGTGGCAAGTGTCCAGTCATCCCTCTGGGACTTGCTCTGCAGTCAGTTGAACCTAGCTTAGCTCTATGATCAAGCATGCTGCCAGGTAAAGCACCTCCAGCCGAGCACAGTGCTCTAAATCACTGCTTATACCTCTGAGTATTTTCCAGCCTGCACCTCAGCCCTCCTTCCTGCCTCTCTCCACGGTGGATGAACAAATAACCATGACAAGCCACAGGGATGCTAAAGGCAGGCTCTCATTGTCTCCCGGGACCCATCTGTGCAGATGCAGTCACCTTCCTCTCCATTAATCCCATGGAAGCTCTGCTAACTGCTGCACCACAGTCCCAGCACTGGTAAATCTCTCTCTTGCTCACAGCTGTTTATTCCCTGGTTGGAGCAGCTGGGATTTGCAGCACTATAAAAGTCTCTGAGCACCACTGGGGCCCCCAGGCACCCTCATGAATAACACTACTCAGTATGGAAATGATCTGGCTGGAGAGAAGACCAGGCAGTGCCCCTGGGGTGCCATTGTTGTCTCTTGGCTGAGGGGACCTCATCTGTCTGGTGTCAAAGCCTGAAGCCTGTTTCCTTCATGATGGTTTTGTGCGTGAAAGCTTCACCCAGCACACAGGGATAAAGGAGATTTTCCCTGCACCATCCTGGCTTCTGTGCCAGCTCTGTCCTTCCCAACTCGCTGTGTGCAAGGTCCCTAGCACCATGTGCACAGACAAAGGGGGGAAATGCATTCAACTTACAGGAAATGGCAATTCAACTTTAGTGGTTTAGGATGAGGATGAGAAGTCTGTACATGAGAACCAAGAAGCACTGTCAATACCCTTATTAATGTTGTGCTAAGGCACAGGCTGCTCGTGGAAGCGTGCAGATAGAGGAAATAGTACAGGTCACAGTCCTTCCCCCTATAGCCACACGTGATTTTACTGTTTTTCCTTGCCATCCACTGCTAGCCCTGTCTTTCTACCCTGCTGTTCAGTGCACGTCCAGTACAACCCGTGTTATGCTGTTCTCAGTGACACAGTAAGCAGATAGCTGGTAAATACACAGAAAGCTCTTGTCTCCCCACATTACCCAGTGCCTGGGGAAAAGCTCTGCGAGAACAGGTTCCATCCCACTTGTTCTGATGCCTCCTTGCCTGGCCACTGCACCAAGCTGAGTTCAGCATCCATGTATTCTCCAGTGGATGAGGAAGGAAGGATATAACCAAGACCCTATCAAAGCTGGAGTCAGAGGAACAGTGAGGTCTGCACCTCATTAAGTGGAGTTAGGAAGTGTGACGGTGAGCTACAGGCTGCTGGGCATTCATGTTCTGCAGAAGGAAAAGTCCTGAATGCAGAAGGAGGGTGGAAGTGAAGGACTTTGCATTGAGGAGTAGAAGCAAAACACAGATAAATAGCAAGGCCAGCTTTATTTATGGCCTCTAAGGGATCTCTCTGCAATTCAGACTTGCTTTGTTCTGGTCTTTCTCCTCCGGATGGCATTGGCACAAACCTCAGCAACCTGTATGTGTGTACAGTTTGGTCCAAAAGCAGCGCATAGCCATCCCAGAGGACTCAGTACTGCTGCTCTGTCGATACTGCTCCTGGTCCTAGTGTCAGAATGGTTTCTGCTTGCTCAGGAATCTGTGCCCACCTCAGGGCTTTGCCTCAGCATCTGATGAACCTGCAGATGGACCTGCAGAGCATCTGGCCCCTGCGCCAACACCTTTGCCATTGCATCTGCCTGCTCTGGCACCTAAAGCAACAGCCTCAGACACGTTGTGTGTGCAGCTCCAGTCCCTGTGACACCAGGGCACACATCTTGGCACAGAGCTGCTGAGAGTGCCAAAGGGAACCTCCCAGCTGGCGAGGGGCTGGGGCCAGATGGCGGGCAGGATTAGAAGCCTTTGATTTTTCAGAATGCATCAGAAACGTCGATGATCTAATACCGCTCCAGATGTGAAATGCCTTAATCCACAGGGAAGAGATCTGTCTTGGGGGAAGGGACAGTCCCTGCCAATTCCCTTCCTGGAAAGGAATTCTCTTGCCTTGTGGGGAGTAGTGGTCTGGGAGTGTATTAAAGAAGTCACAGCATGCAGCTGGCTCACTCTTCACTGGCAAGCCACATGGAGTGCCTTCTTGCACAGCAGCTCCCATACCCCTCCATACAGTCATTCGGGCTATGAGACTTTAAAACACGCCTTTATTACAGGGATTATTACTGTAAGTAGGTTAAACCATCATTGACAATGCCAGCTATGCTGAGGAAGGAAAAATAGCGACTTGAAGACTGGTGATGTCAAGCAGCTGCCCACCTCCCCTCCCAGCCCCATTCTGATTCATTCAGACCTCAGGCAGATGCCTCTTGGCTGTGATCTGCAAGGCACAGAAAAAGCATTATAAATAACCACTATTGTCCCAAGATAGCCATCTCTGCCTCTTGCTTCTTCACCGTCTTCCAAAGGCAGATTCTGAGGCCCTCATTTGTGCTAAGGAGAAGGAGAGGGCTGCTCAAATCATCCCTTTCCTCTCTGCATTCCCTTTGCTTTGGCTTTGCTGCAGCAGCGACACAAAGCTGTGCTCCCCCTGCTTCCGAGCTGCACCTTCAGTGAAAAGCGAGGGAGAGCTCAGCTTTGTGTGTCTTTGCCCACTTCAGCCTTGCATAACAACAGCTACCAATGTACATGTTGGCTTCGCATATGGGTTTGATCCATCTCAGTGTTCCTGAGCATCCCTACGTGAAGGAGTGTTTTACCATTCAGGGAAGCATACGCCCGAGTAGGGTTTGCAAATAAGGACTGAGCCTCAGCTCTGCAGGACCCAGAGGTTTTCCATGGAGCTGGCCTGAGGGACTTAACAGATGGGGGTCCTGATGGAGGGGTGGACGGAGAAGGGGGGAATGCAGGGAACACACAGGCACCCACCGTGTGAACGCAGGCTGTGTGCGAGCATGAGGACAAAGCTATTCTCCCAGCCTGATGCACAAACGTCAGCGCCAGGGGGTATTTTCCAGGAAGGATTTCTAGAGGAGGGAAGCAGAGCATTTCCTGGAGCTGGTTTATGGTCGTTTCCACACTTGCCAGCTGTTTGCACATGAAATTGTTTCACGCGATTAGGCAGGTAACAGCACCTCTAAGCGCTGTGTCAGATATTATTGCGCAATGAAATAAAACCCTGAAGGCAATCGTCTTGACACACACTCTGATTTACACCCTGCACCGTGAAGATAATTACTTTTCAGTGTGATATATAAAAGGCAGCATAAGAAGCTTGTGAAGAAGGTGCAGTACCTGCTAAGTCACGAGGGTCTTGTTAATCTTTGGTTTACAGGGATCAAACAACCATTGGTACAAACAGGGGCTAACAGGTCTGACCCACAGGGTGGCTGGGAGGAGGGCTGGGAATAGGGCTGACTGGGGAAGACTGAACAGTAACAGGAGGATGAGAACTGTGGCCTTTTCCTGTGCCTCCGTTTCCAAAACAAGTGTATAATACTCATTAACCCCCTGATCCCAACAACAACAGAAAACATGGCTGGAAGTGTGGCTGCAAATGTATTTGAAGATGTTAAGGCTGTTGGAGAGGAGAACTAGGAAGGATGCCTTTGCTCAGGAGGAAATGTAATGTCTAAGAGAAGGGAAAACATCCCTATTCCCAGAATAAGGGCACTGGGCCAGGTTGAGGCTTTATTCTGCCTCTTTCCTAGTCCATGGAAAAGGGAAGTATTGAGTTCAGTAGTCACTAAAGCTTATTGGTAGTTCATCTTTGCCTTGCCTTCATGCAGGAAGACTTCCCTTCTTTCTTATTTATAACAGAGGCATCCTTTGATTTGATTTCTTCCTGGGAAATCCCAGGAAGAAATGAGATTTAACCATGTCTCATTGCCAAAAAGCTCATGCCATGAGTTTAAGAACAGCATTGGGCTTTCCTTCTCTTTCTTGGAGACTGGTGAGACTAATCCTTTCAGGGCATGAAAAAGGGCAGAAAAGCCTGAGGCAAATGAAAGTCTCAGCCCCCACCTCCTTTCCCAGTAGAGAAACTATGGCCTGAAAGTGCAGCTCTGTGTGGGCTCTAAGCAGAGCAAGAGCCAAACGAGGAGTTAGATGTTCTGTTGACCATCAGTGACTGAAGTGAGCTGTGTAGGATACGAAGCACTTCATTTCTCAGTGGTTCACAACCCTTCAGCCTTGGCAGTCCCTGCAATTCATCACTTAACGCAAAGGAATACGTATTAGAAATGACAGGCAGATTACACTCTGGGTAGAGCCAAACCTTCTTCATTTGGTCTAGAATTGGTTTCAGGCTGCAGGGGACCCTGACAGTGATAAATAGTTGGTGTGGTGGTCACTGCTGCTTACACTCACAACTCATGGAGTGAGTGGGTATTCATTAACATCACTGTATTAACTTTCCAGTGACAAGTGACATCAGCCATCATGTTACATTTGGGCTACAGAGAGCACAAGACAAGCCCGAGACACAGCTGAAGGTCCACAAAGCGGCTCCCCTGAGCTGCCTTTGCTGGCACACACTCTGGACATTGAATTGAGTTCTGTCCCACTCTTATGCCTTTGCCTTTTTGCTTGACTGAGCATTGGTGAAATAACCACTGTGATTAGGAAAAGAGGAGAAGAGCAAGAAATTAATTACTCATAAGAAACTTTTAAGATCATGGGTTAGACGCTGCCTTCTTAAAAGTCTCCAAATCCCCATGAAAAGCCAGGTCCATGCAATGCACTTTACATACTAACAGAGTCTAATTCCCTGTCTGATAAAAGCAGAAGGAAAGATAAAAAAGCCTGAAGGCAAATAGGATTAATTGTGTGTCAGAGGTGCCTAATTAGAAAGAATGATGGACTGGAAGGCAACACACAGGAGGCACTAGCCAGCCCAAGCTGCTCTAAAGGGACTCTTCTGCTTCTGTGTTATCCAGGAGCATCAGCTATATGCAATGTAAATGCTTTAGCATCAGTCCCCTTTTTCTGATGTTTCCCTTCACTCAGGGAGCTGGGAAGCCCTTCTCTAGTAGCTCTCGTGTGTCAGTGTGACCCTGGGAAGATTTCATCCATCCACATGCTTCTTCCCTCTATCTACTTTTCCCCTTAAAAATCAATGTGTTAAAGAACTCTTGCTCCTTCTCCTCTTTCCCTCTTCATTCCAGTGTCTGCCCCCCCCAGCCTTTTCTCCCACAAGCATTCTGACCATCTGAAATTTCTAAGGTGAATATTTCTCTTCACTCTCCACCTCAGGAGACCCCTGAGTCCCTGGCCTCCTATGAGGACACAGAGTTGGCTCCTATAGACATGCCCCATGCCGATAGGAAAGCCAAGCTGCTCAAGGGAACTCAGACCATGAGCAGGCAGTAGAGATGGGGAGAACCTTTTATCTCTGTGATTCTTGTTCTAGTGGATCAGGACATCCTCTTTGTGGCTCCAGGGCCCTACCTAAAGAGGTACACTAGTCCTGCTGGTTTGAGCAAAGAAGAGGAGTCCAGCTGACGCAGTCAGTAGAGATATCAGTAACTGGCTAGACTAGAGCTACCTTCTGGCAGAGTCCCATTAGCAGAAATGCTGCCCAGAGGGAGAGTATGGGTTGCCATAGTAAATGGAAATACATGGCCAGCAGTGTTGTACTGGAATTTTCCATAAGGGAAAGAGCAGCTGGAGGGGATCTGGTTATTACATGTGATGGGTAGGTGCCAGTCTCTTCTCCTGCTTGAGGGCTCAGGGAGCGTGAGTGGGACTAATTTCATTTCACCTAAAGCACTCAGTGAATCCTATTCACCATGTAAAATCCATTGCAGTTTTCTCATTAATCCTCCAAAGCACAGACACTTACTCCAGGCCTAATCCCACTCCGCTATTGTGTTTCTCTACTGCAGCCTTCCCTCATCAGCTTAACAAATTCCCTCTATTTCAATGGAATATCCAAAGCTGAACATGCTGAGCATTAAACTGAAACTGTCTCCCAAGGGCTGCTACCCTGTCTTCCTCAGCAGCCTAATTTCTTGGTCTGGGCAGGGAAGAATCCTGAAAGCAGACAGGAGAGATGGAGGTCATGAGCTGTGACATTAAAAAATTGCTTCTCCGAGCCTGTGTCAGGTGAGACAAAACCGTATCATGTCCCAGGAAAATGAGAATTGATTGCACTCGGTGTGGGGTTGGGATTTCATTTTTCCCCTTTGTCTTGCATCCGGGGCTGATTCTAACTCAGGGGGCAGAATATATCGAGAGGCCATGCTGGTGATAAGGCACTGGATGTAATTAAAGACTTCGTCAAAGGGCTTTGTTTCAGAGGCTCAGCTCCAACTGCCGATAGATCCTCCATCCATCAATTTTAAGCAGGCCCTTTCTATGCATAGATACTGCAGGCCAAAGTGAGCAATGTGCTGAGGACCTTTTAAACCCCCAGCCACTGGCCCTAAGCCCTTTTGCTCTTGTTAGAGTGGCAGCAACACAGCACAGAGCTGCTCTCCATAGAGTTCATCCAAGGACTTTTACTTCTTCTGACTTGGTGCCTGGCTTCCTTCCCCTGTGTTCAGTTTGGTTTCCTTTCCTCTTGCCACACAGAGGCAAGACTCCAGAAGAACAACTGAACAAGTAACTGTGCACACTGATTCAGTTGCAACCTGCTGTATCCCAACTATTGGCCCATTCACAATCCACTGGGGACCTAAGGTGACCTGCACAGCTCAGTTTCCCTATTCTACCTGTCCCTTCTTTAGCTTTCAAGAGGCATCTCACACCTAAATAAGTTTCATATACATATCTGGCCTTAGACAACTTGTCAATAATACAGGCTAATACATTTGCTGTGTTTCCATTTATAAAGTATGGTTCCCATGTAAATGTTTCACTTGCTTTTGAAATTACTTTGATCTTTCCTGCATTTTCTTTACCTCTTTTTATTGCCTTCTGTGATCATAATCCTGCTTTATGTCCTGCTATCTTTTGGATAGGCCAAATGCCTACACGCATTTGGTTTTCAGTCTGGCATCTTCACTGTGCGATTGGTACATGAGCACACTTCTGAGGGAAAGATTCACAGTGGAAATTAAGCACAAAAGACTAAATGCTCCTATTGAGCTATGTGCTATTGTGTTGCTTTGTTAAATTTTTAAGAGTATTCGGGTGGAAATAGTCCATTTTTTTTTGCTTAGTTTTTACAAATCTCCTCTGAGGAACCATAGCATTCTCCTGGAACACGCAGGAAAGACTTGTCTTTTTTAATAACAGTGAGAAGGGAGAAAAGAAATAAACCCAGAAACAGCCGTATATCCCCTGAAATTACAGGCATCCTAGTAGAACTAACTTAGGAATGATGGTGTAACATGCACAGAAATGGGGTAGAAGCAAAAAGGGGTGGGAAGCAAGTGTGGGTGAAAAATAGGCTTAGAGGAGATTAATATGGTACAGAAGGGAGAATTTGTACGTGGCATATTGTCTGTGCCTCTGCTGTGAGACAGCAAGAGTCTGTTTTCCACCTTTATCACATCCTGATTTGTAAAGCCAGCTCACCCAGCCAAGAGGATTGCTCTACTGCTGGCTTCTGAAGAAACAAAGGAGATCTGTCCACAAAGGACCAGTCTGAAATACCCAGCATTAACCTGATAGTCATATTTCCATGCAGGCTCTCCCGTGGTTAATTTCCATGCATTAGTGAGCCACTTCTGCTGCCTTAGATTCAGGAGGGGATTTAACCTGAACACGCATGATTACTTGATGAAGGCCAGCTGAGGTGTCTAGTTTGCCCATTACATATGCATATAATCATGATGCATACTATGGATGGATGCTGAATTTATACAATCAGCCTCTGATCAGATGGGCCTGAGGCATTACTAAAACATAAAGCACAGGACAGGCCTAGAGAATCCTAAAAACACAGGCTCAGCATGATCAAACGCATCTGCCCCTGTTATGCTTCAATCCCATCTTCCTGCCGATCCTTCAAAACAAAGTACAGCCAACAAGACAGACAAAGCAGCCACCGGTGCTGGCTGTGAACAAAGCATTCGATGCTGATCCCAGCATTTAAAGAGGAAGCACTCTTCCCCAGCCCTAGCTCCAGTCCACTGGCAGAAAAGGTTTGATGACAGCCCCCCTGTTTTCCCTTTACCTTCCTCCCCATCACTGTGAAGTGGAATGTTTCCATTGCGTATTTGAGTTGCAGAGTTATGGCTGTTATTAAGTTTGGATATCTTTATAGACTTCTTCACTTACAGTATACAAGTGCACCTACACACACGACCCTTTTGCTTTAATTTAGTTTTCTCCTTCCTGCACCACATCAAGTAACTTCTAATAAATGACCGAATAAATGCATTCAGATAGTGCTGTAATGGAGAAAAATTCAGTGTCTAATGAAGAGATTGTTCATACCCCAGGACTGTAAAGATGAATGATGGTGACTACAGTTTGAAAACTCCTTTTAGTTTAAAATATTGCTCCTTCATAAAGAAAAAAGAAGGCACAAAGAAAAATAATCCCACCCAATCCTGTATAGTTTTCACCAGGAAGGAACTGCATGCACACAGAACTGTCGTAGCCAAAATTGCTTCATATATCATAGACCAACACCAGGCAGATAATGGCAAACAAGTTCTGATCAGGCAGTGATTACTGCTCCGTCCTCCAAGCACTGACTACAGCTTGGTTTTTCTTTAACTGAATTGATTTTTTGAGGTTGAAATTAAGAATGCAATCACCGATGGCCAGTAAGATGAGGTGCCAACCTGAAGGGAAATTCATACAAGAAGTCAGTCCTTCCTCTCTCATGCTTTTGTTTCCTGTTTGGAATAGGATCGTCTCTTTCCACACTCTAGCTAAAATGTGCTTAAAGGAAAACATAAACTGGCTCATCTTCCTGACCTGATACTGACAGAAATCAAATTATCTTAAAATCACCTTGCACCTGATGGAAACCTGTAGTCAGATGAGTTATCAGATATCAGACCCTGGCAGAAATAGGAAGCAGAGAGGAGGGAGTTATGATGAGATAATTTAGTTTAGTACCAATCTGCTCTACCCCAGTTTATCTGATGTGATGCGCAAGCACCCATCATCTCCCATGCAGCTGGAGTTGGTGTGTGTTTGTTTTGCCAAAGCAGGGGAAGAGTTGTTCATACAGAACAAAAGGCAGGCTGCTATGAGTGATTTGGGACCAGAGGGATATGCCAGGGGATGCAATTGCAGGCAAGGCACAAAGCCTTTGAGCACTCTGTCCGCTGGCCAGGAACATGTAAGGAGTGCTCATCCTTCTGGCCAGTCTTGCTCAGCCACATAGGTCCTTTGGAGAGGATATAAACCTCAGCAGACACCAATGGACACCTACTCAATGCCATCTGCTCTGTTACACCCGTCTAGTTGTTAGCTCCTTCCCCTGGGCACCACTTCATGCTCTTTGCTTTGTTTGGCTTTGACTGTACTGCTGGCGCTTACAGCCACATTCATGCTTTGCAAACTCACAAAGGACACTGAGATCAAATACCCTGGCACTGGAGGTTTAAGCTGGAACAGGGGAGATGCAAAGGCAGGTCCTCCTGGTGCTAGTGTGATGTGATCATATGGGACCATCAATCAGCCCATTTGGCCAGCCTCAAAACTCTTCCATTCTCCAGTATTGCATCTATTTATGTCATATGAGTTTCAGGACAGGGACATTTTCTACCTGGTACAGAACCCAGCTGGACAGGACCTGCAGAGACACAGTGCAAATACTGGCCAAATGCAACAACTAAATTCTGTCCACTACCAACAGAGCTGTGGTTGAGCACAAGGAGGGAATAGAACCTGCAGAAGCAGGGAATAGAACCTGCAGAAGGCGCGAAGCTGCCCGAATCTGCCCTTTCCTCTGCACATCCTGAAACGGATACAGCTTGAGCCTCCAGGTTTAGTGTGGTGGCCAATACTCCAAGGAAAGAAGTCAAGTAGACC
Organism: Loriculus beryllinus; assembly: GCA_039877255.1. Lineage (NCBI taxonomy): Eukaryota > Metazoa > Chordata > Aves > Psittaciformes > Psittacidae > Loriculus > Loriculus beryllinus. The sequence continues at coordinate 9,937 of JBCJKH010054163.1, forward strand.
AGCATTATCCAAAGATTCAGGGGTCTATAGCATGTCAGTGCACTGGCTGAGTAGTTTACCCAAGATGAGTCCTGATAGGGAGGTTCAAAGTAGGAAGCAAAAAATACAGTAAGAAAATTCATGCACAGATGAATCTCCTGCCACTAAGACAAGAAGAAGTCAAACTTTCACCTTTCATGGCTCAGACAGCACATTAAAATTAATTGAATGAGCCCCAGCTTTCATGAAAAGGATGTTCTATGGCTGTTCATCTGAATCTTTCCTCCCCTCAAAGATGCTGCTGTGTCATTAATCCAGACTTGCTCTGCGTATACTCTTTCTTGTAAAGCACAATGAGACACACAAGACCTGGGATCTGCCAGAGTTTGTTATTGAGTTTGTAATATGCAATTGTGGAAATGATTATAATATTACCAACTGGATTTCATCTGTCCCTGTACATTCGAACGTGCGAGCTGAAATGAACAGTGACAGGAAAATGTTCTTGTTTGCACACAAATACTTTAATAGCTAGCAATTTCAGAAAGAGAAAAGTAGGAGGGAAAAGGAGTTGAAGGGCAAAGAGCTCACGCATTAAACTCTACAGTGAAGTTAACTCTTAAAAAACATATCATTAAGGCTTTTAACATGCCTTGAATAGTGGTAGAGGGTTAATTCCCCCCTTACATCTCTTATCCAGCGACCACTACTTTGCATGCCTTTTAAAGCAGCCAGGAAATTACATTAATTCCTCTAATGTGTGCGATGCCACAAGTTCTTTTTTTAATTATGATGATCAAAATATTGCTTAAAATTAAAGGCAGCTGCATTTGTTTCTGACGGATATCATAATTGCAATTGTAAATTGGGAAATGTAATGTTTCCTGGTGCTGCTGTGAGTAATGGTTCTGAAATCATTATGGATAGGTAGATATAAATAAACCAAGAGATCTGTGGAAAGGGAGCAAAAGCAAGCTAAAAGGGTAATTAGCAGAGCGAATGGGAGCAGGAAAATCCAGTGCTCACAAAAATCTACACATTCTGTAGAGTTCTGTGACTGTATTTGTAGCATTTTGTGAAAAAAATAAAAAGGAAAATTGCTTTTCAAAAAGGAAGGGAAAAAAAAGAATTAATTTGAACTCTGTATTTATCATGACGTTTCTTTGCTGTCTGTTGTTATATCCTGCAGAGAAATAAATTCCTTCCCATAAGATACTCACATGCAAATGCCACAGATGATAGAGTCCTGTTCCGTTTGATTTGCCCTACCCTTGGGCTAGACTTGGAGCAATGCTGATGCTTTATGCTGACTACCCTGCTTTTCCCTGGGGATCAGTAGGTGAAAAGTGACTTGTACTGGGGCTCTGTCATTGCCAGTGATGAAAAGACAAGTCCCATCTTTACAGAGGAGGATCAGCTGCTTCTTTTCACCTCCTGGTCCTGAAGAGGGAATGAGGCTTCTTGCCTCAGGGCTGTGCCTAATCCGGATGCAGTTACCCTCTGAGAGAGGAAAGGAGTGATTTTACACCCAGGAAGCATTTCTATTGCACACAGCTATGGAAGAGCAGAAAGTATTCCTAAAATCCCTGAAACACCCAGCAAGGCTGCTGCTGAGCTCACTGTGTAACTGAATGCACACCCAGAGCATAACAAGGACATTCAGGATGGGTGTAAATCCAAAGGAATGCACCAGACATCAATTTAAGCCATGGGGTAGAAAACACAATCACGGAACAGCTATGAAGGACATAGTTAGACTATGAAGGAAAGAGATAAAACTAATAAAAAAGGTAAAACTAAGGAGGAAAAGATAAAGCTAATCTTAATTTTCAAGTCTTAGGCTCCTTTTTTTTGTATTTAAAGGAAAAGAAATTAAAGGTTTTCTGGTCTTGTGGCCCTGACAACTGTAAAGCAGGCAGCTCAGCGGTGACATTTGTCAGTAGACCCTGAACAATAACAAGCAATCACACTCCAGCTGGTTCACCATCAATAAGCAGGGATGGATTATTAGTAACAATTCTGTAGGTTTTGGGAAGTGAACAGTGAAAAAGAGCAGTTGCAAACCGGAGACCTCAGCCTGCATTTCCTGCTCTGCTAAAAGCACTTGTCCAACAGCTCCAGGTGATGCTGCCACGTAACTGCATCCTGAGTGCCATACTGGAAATAGCGGACTGAGCCGGTGACTCATGGAGTAGATAAACAGATGGAAATGGGAAAGCAGCCAACAGCTGTACGGAGTCCTGGAACATCCCCAGGTGGAAAGAAGCTATCGCTGGACACACCGACCACAGGGCTGGAGCTGTTCCTGGCACAGGCAGGAACACACAGATCTAACACCCTTTTGAAGACACTTGCTACTGATCAAATTAGAGGCATAGGGGACTGCAAAAACCAATGGAGCTCTGAGACACTGGGAGAGACCAAACCAAGCTTTGACTGTTGTGCCACAAAATCTGCAAGCACAAGTAGAGCTGAAATTATCCAACATCTGCTGAAGAAATAGGTGTTGGTGCATGTGTGACACTTGAACCTTAACTGGAGCAAAACAAGCACCAGAATTTGACTAGCTAGGCCGAATTCCAAGAAAAGCCCGTCCATCCCATAAAGCTGATTACCAAGGAACACTTTCCCTCTACCTGGGGCTGGAGGAGAAGACGAGAGACTTCTTCAGGTTTGTTAGAGAAATGGGATCATTATTTTACTTCTTCAGCTCATAGAATCACCTCCTGAAAGGCTCTTTTGGCAGCCAGAAATGAACTTAACAAGGACACTGAGGGATTGAAGAGCCTTTGTGGATTCTGTAAACAGTATTGATTTTCACATTCACAAAGAAATGAATTAGATGCCAATTGTATATGAACTGAGCCATTGTCTCTTGTACACAGTGTGTCTCCCCACCTGTATGAATAGAAATAGGTCTGCAAAACACAGGGTACCCTCAAGCAAAGGAAGTGTTGAGGAGGGAGGGAGTAGAGGGATTGAAAAGGTGAGGCCTCCAGTTTAGTCCTCTGCTATTGTCAGCAAGCACCTTAGGGAAAGCCATTTCTCAGCTAATCAGGCTGCTCTATAAAACCGTAGGGAAACAGAATTTAAACTCCATGATCACCACGGTGCTGATGTGCATGGTTATAGACTACCCTTGCACCTCCTAGCTAACTGCATGTTTATTCTCTTGCTTGACAAATGGCAAAATAGACATGTCATCGAGCACCACTAACATCTCTGTGCCAGTCACAATGACCTTTCCCTTTTGGAGCTTCCAAACTACTCTTCAGGACAGTTGTCCAGCTCTGGGAGATGGAGGGATGCATAACGTTGCTGTGTCCCATCATGTGCTGGCCATGTTTGACAAGGGCAGACCTAAGAGCCATGACAAACGGCCTGACCCCATGTCATAAATCTCTATCTCCCACTCCAGCATTCATTATCACCAGCACGAAGAAGATCTCAGACACTAAAGCCAGGGCTGGTTTAATTTTCTTCAGGCCTGTAATGACTCTGAACTCTCTGTCTAACATCACTCAGCATGACTGCTTAATTACAGTAATTAAGGAGCATGGTAGAAACCTGCGCAGTGTGAAGGAGGCACTGCTCAGGAAATGAATTCTCTGTCAGTCAGGTCCATTAGGAGCTGAGCCCGCTTGTCACTTCCATCTCCGGCAGCAGATGATGCTCAAGTCTGGGAGCTTGGGAGGCCTGCCTGAAACACGCTGGACTGGACTCCGTGTCCTAGGCAGGGGACATGCAACTTGCCATCTTCCTTCCTTCCCATTCCCAGGATTGCTTTTACACTCCAAGATCAGGCCCATTGAAAGGCCACCCCTGGCTACTCTTTATCAGATAAAACTGTTTGTTAGTTAGGGAGGTGTCCCTGGGAGAGATGGTGGCAGCGAGGGCTCCTCTCTTACCATCACCGCCAATGAGAGTGCAAGTGCTCACTGTAGCTTTACCACTGAGTCTGTGCATAAGCCAGGGCGGCCTTTCCAGTCCATGCCATGTTAAGGAAGTGATTAGAGCTTGCCCTCAAAGTAGGTGTGGTATCTTTCTGGAGAAGCATCTCACTCCTGACTATTGTCCATCCACCTAAACAAGTTGCCTTAGGTCAGGCAGTGCAAATCCTCTCTATCCTGTGCCATGGGTGGCTTCCACACACTCACAGTCACTCTGTGACTTGAAGCTGGATCTCCCAAACACTGGTACAAACCTTTTCTCACACCACTGAACACGTTCATTGCAGTCCTGGCACGTAGCCTGCCTGCAAGGATTCCTTTGGCTGCTCTCACTCTGCTCGTCACACCTGATCTTCCCTGAACTGTAACCGAACGCATTTCACACCAGGTCTGCACCAGGGGTGTAGACCTTTCCATCCTCACTTGGTTCAGAAACACCTTCCTGCCCGATGCGATGCTCCTGTGCGAGCTCACACAACAGTAGAGGATGCTGAGTGTGGCCAAAGGACACGGATTAGAACCTGGTCCCAGACAGGGCAGAAATAATCCTGGCCCCACGCTACTGCACCGAGGAAGATCTTTGGCTCCGAGTTAATGAACCATAAATTCCATCTTAATGAGTTTTATACTGAGGAGAATAATTAATGTAATTAGTCCTGATATGAAAATGATGGTACTTGAGCTTGGATTACAAGGGGGAGGGGTGGATCTGGGGGTGGGAGGAAGCTTGGAGAAAGTTCATTCCATTCTATGGTGCTGTTCACCCAGAGGAACAGGCTGGATGCATTCTTGGCAGGCTTTAAGACCTCACCTCCCATCCACCATAAAGAGAAAGAAAATAGAGCATGACAGAATAGAGCAGAAAAAGAGATCAGCCATCCCTGTTTGCAGCAGAGATGTGGAATCTTTAATGCAGCTCTTTCCTGTGCTTTCCTTTAATTTGCAGCTCCCCCACTGCACTCCACACTGGTGGTGTATCATCTGCCCTCCACAGTGCCTATTTATTGCTTCTATGTGAAAAGCTCTTTAGAAAGGTGACCAGCTGCAAGGATAAAACAACAGCTCTTAACCTATACAAGTATTTTAATACTGTTTATATATGCAGTGCACTCTAAGAGGTAGTAATACCAACATTTTACTTTTATATACACAGATTCATACGTAGACTTCTGTATACACACAAACTGAGGCTGCAGGAGGTACTGTGTTCTGAGTGAGGCATTGATCATAGTATATTCACCACTGGAGAAAGAGACCTCAAATCTCATCTTAAGTGCTGACCCTGCTTGCATATCTGCTATCAGTGGGGAAATAGAAAACAAGCATGAATGGATGGGCTTCACAGCATCTCTGTCTGAACGGGCATCTTTTCCACCTTATCTGTGCAGTGTCTGTGATACTGGCCTGGGTGTTTGTGTGCCTTTTTGACTTAGATGAGCAAAGCTCTAGGTGGGCATTGGTGGGAGTCTCTATCCAAATGTGTTATAACTGCCACATATGAGAGAAATCCATATTCCTTTCCCCTGTTTAGAAAGCAGATACAGTCCTAGGGGGGGAGATGCCAGGATCCAGAAATACAGGATAAACTCGTCTTTGTGCAGAGATCGTTCCAAAAGCTCTTTATCTAGATGCAGAGGCTCTATCCTTGTGCAGAGGAGTTTTTACCCTGGGGCTGATGGGGCTGTGCAGTCATGGGGCTGTGGTGGAAATCACTCCCACAGGAACGCTTTCCCCTTCTTGTCCCCTGCCTTCGTGCCAGAGAGCTTGTTTTTAACCAGAGGACCCCCTTTAAAGAAGGGGTTTTATTCTGTTGCCTG
>JBCJKH010054163.1:20317-62362 GCA_039877255.1 Loriculus beryllinus
CATTTAATCAGGTTGGGCACATCCCATCCAACACAGGGCATCTGTCACACACATACACATGCACGCACAGAGCTAGCTTGATACAGGAGGGCCAGGATGAGAAAAGAAAGATGCAAGTACTGAATGAGATGTGGGCGATGGCAGAGTGTTCCCTTGAGCAGAAGCAAGCCAGGCAGATACTTAACCATTTCAATTACAATCGCACCCCAATTTCAAGTTCCATAAATAAAATAAGCAATGGCAAAGGAGGGATCTAAACGGCCTTGGTTGTTGAGTGACTGGCCCAGGAGAAGTGAGAAACATTAGCTTCTTCATTTTGCAGTGTTGATGCTTCAAACATACTGTTCCTTAGGACAGATGTAAGGAGCCCGGGAACCAGGAGGTGGACAGCAGAAGATGTCAGGATGATGAGGATAAAGATCTTGTGGAAGATCTGACATGGGGGTGTAAACGTGAGGGATCTTCTCCAGGTATCGATCTTCATGTGAGTAGCAGCGGGTCAGGTAATCACTCGCATTCGATACCTCTGAGTGACACTTTCCAAAGTTCTGGAAGTAGAGACAAAAGTCAATGGGTGAGAACACTGGCATCAGTGGCCATAAAACACACAACTTTTCAGTTCTTTGCTGAGACACATTGAACAAGAAGGATGGAAAGTTAAACAGTTCTGCTTACTGCTTCAGAAAAACAGAAACCCAGGTGATAAATCCTCACATTCCAAAATCACCATCTTACTTCCTGAAATATCCCTCCCGCTGATGAATATGGACAGATTTTGAATGGTTTGCCCCTTGTCTGTAAATGTACAAATGCCTCTGTACAAAATAAGCACTTGGCCAAGCAAAGACAGTTTCTTTTCAGGCTTCCTAAGTCTTTCACAGCTGAGCTTCGAAAAAGCAGCGCTTGTATGCACCATTTATCTGATTCAGGCTCATGTTCTTTTATTTAAAGGGCATATATATCTGACCAGGGACTTTGGAGGCAAAATAGGTTATAGTTTGTCATGTTTACGTAGTAGAGTGCATGTGCTAAGCTTTACCTGTGTGAGCAACCCCACTAAAAGCCTTGGGGCCAGTTCTGTGAGTCAAATCAACTACAGAGAATGCAAAGGCTCTCAAGACTGAGACTCCTCTGTGGTCCCATGATCTCCTCTCCGATGGAGTGCATTCTTATGGATGCTTTGCAAAATCTGAGCCTTCTTTGAGTGCCAAATGAAATGAGCCCCTCTCGGAGTCCGAAATGCTTTGATTTCCATTGAGGCAATTTTGCAGAGGCAATACTGAAGAAAGGCTGCTTGTTCAAGTGCAAGTATTGCAGAGACCCTTTCTGTCCATGCAAACAGCAGCAACAGGAGACAGAGACCCCCTGCTACACGCCTGTGTAAGCTCAGAGGAGCGCAGACCTTTCCCGTAGCCCAAGACTCCGGCTCCCCAGAGGGTGGCAGCAGATGGGAAGGATTCCTCCCGGCTCCCAGACCCTTCCCTCCCTTTTGGAGCCCTACGAGATGACCCAAGCAGGAGGGACATCTAGCGAGAACAGTGCTTTTGGTCTTTAAAATCAACCCACATTCAGTTGCTCTCACCAAGATCTGTTCTTTAAGAGAGAGCAAATGCATTAGCAATCACCTTTTATGCCTGTGGTTTCAACAGGGGCTGGTTGAAGCAAGTAAGTTGCCCTAGAGTCCTTCCTTGTTCTCTTTCAAAATCCCAGAAACAGTCAGTTTAGTGGAAAGGACAAGGATGTGACCCTCAGGAGAAAACGCTTGAAGGAACAGAACAATCTACTCTGCTCATCTGCTGCCAGCTCCTGGATAAATATTTCACTAGGGTGCTTAAAAAATCTGATAGAAAATGAAGTGTCGACAATAATTTATTGATGGTCCAGGCTGCTCGAGGAGGCTACAAGTGAGTTGGAGGACTGCACAGTTAGCGCAATGTCAGGGACAGCCTCACTAAGAGCAATGAAGGCTGCTAAAGGATGGGAAGTTTGTCTAAACACCAGGAAAACTGCAGCAATGCCAAGGCCAAACTGATGTTCGTTTCCCTTTCCTTGGCAAAACTCTATATCCCATCACTTAAGCTGTTAAAAGTCAGTGATCTCGACCTGGCCACATAATGAAGGACAAAAGGCTCTTGGCCCTTTCTATTTAGAATTGCTGCATGGGCATCTGAAACTTAGGTGGACCATTCCCACAGCTACCTCGTGAGTGTTTCATCCACTTCTGGCTTTTAAATGCCAAGTGAGAGCACCAAGGAGAGGTGCTGTGCAGCATTATAGCTGTTAAACTGGAGGAACCCAAGCCAGGGGACATGAGGAAGCTTCACTAACTCTACTCTAACCCCTACAGTCTCTTCCTGCTGCTTTAAGGCACCCTTCCAAGTGGCAGCTATACTTACAGAGGAAGTTTAGGCCTCTACAAAGTCAGATTTACTCTGTACACACACAACCCTGTGGCTAGAAAACTAGGGGTAGGCTGTGGCAACACATACTTCAAGCCTAGAGACAGTTATCTTCATACAAATTCTATTGCATTAACAGGGATTCATACCATAAGGGAAGCAGAGAACAAAGAACAGCTGTTTGCTGTTCTTCTGATTGAGCCAGCTGATAAAAAGGGACAAAGAGAGGTTAACAGGTTAGGGAGAGTGTGGCCTAGTAGAGAGTTGGGAAATGGTTCTCATCAATGCTCGATCTACTTTTAAGGAGTCTCAAACACAACAGATTATTTCCATGCCTGCAAGGGGGAAAGATTATTAGCGGTGCTCTCTTCCTGCGTTATTATAGAGGTAAGTCATTAACTGATTGCTCAACTACCTGGATAGAACTAACCTGAAAGGGAAGTTGTCTTAATGACTGAAACTTAGATGTAGCAGGCAAGAAGGGTCTTTTAGAAAGGCTAGCAATCTTTTATCAATTAAATGGAAGGATGGTTTTGTATGATTTTTGAGCATGCAACAGGAAATCATAGAGCTTCATACTAGTATGTGTACTCAAAATGTCAAATAGACAGAAAGGTCCAACAGGAAAGATGTGTTAACATAAGGTGATAGTTTGTGTAAATTGAGCTGGGTATTACCATCTAACACTGAAAGATGCAGAAAGGGTTATGAGATACTGTTTCATGGGCTACCTATTGACAATACACTGTGTTAGTAAAGCATATTTCTTTCTGTTTATCTGTCAGTTAATGTGTGCATGAAACAAGCATCTATGAAGTAGGGCTAGGGCAAATAAGTGATGTTTTGTCAGTACTTCAGTTTGGCCAAGTGAGTATATGAACAAGTTCTTTTCTTTCTTCATTCTGCATGGGTTGGAGTGTGGCCAGAGCAGGGCAGCCAGAGAACACCAGCATTGAGGTCAAAGAAAGAGACTTCCCTGTCTCTTCCCACCTTCCTGCAGCCTGTGAAGCCAGGAGCCACATTGCTCCATTTGCTCCCTGATCTCATTTCTAACTGGCAAAAGTGAAGAAAGGGAGATCAGCCTGATGTTTTTTAACATATTTAGCAGCTGGTGCCCTTTGACTTCCCTCCCCATTCCCACTGTGACTTTTCCCAAATCTAATTTATCTTCAACAAAAGTTTGAAATTAAATTAGGGATAATGAACTAATTAAATTGAACTGGCACACGGTTCTGCCACCTTCCCCCACCTGACTTCTCCCACTTGTCTTTGTTTCCAGCATGATTCCATACAATTCTTCATTATCTGGGTTACATCCTCCCCTCTCAGTTTTATTTTCAAGAGCTTGATTAAAGGGGATGTCAGGAATCTATCCATTTCAGACAGCCTGGTAGATTAGCTTTAAACAGTCTTTATTTGATTGAATTAACTTTCATTTCTGCCATGATTTACTCTAAATCCTTCTCCATCCCCTATACACCTTTTCTTCTCTATCTCTTTGGTAAAACTAGGTGTGCTGCAGACAGCTTTCCCTGTGATCTGACCATGTCCTGTACCTTTAATCATCCCAAAATAACGAGTTCTTGCTGGTCCAAAAGTGAAAAACTCCTTCTTGGGATCCTGAGGATCCCTCTGCTATAGTTTCAGGAAAACCTGAAGACTCTGGTAACATGTGAGAGTTGGAAAGATACTGCTACAGGGAACTGGGTTTCTGTTGTTGCTCAAAAGCTCCAGGGCCAATTAATAACCTCTCATGCAGTTTAAGCTTGGTTTTAGTCTTTCAGCATGGCTCACAAACAGAAGCAGGCTCTTTTTCCTCTGCTTGGCCAAAATCAAGGCAAACACAGTGCACATTCATGCGCTGATCTGATGTATCAGCTTGGTCCCTGACTGGGAGAAATCCCTGCAGTTCAAAACTATTCAGGCCTTGGGCTGCCACTATCCTGACCCTCTCCATGAGTTGGTTTTGAATTTTGGGATGGACAGAAAGAAGCACTTCTGTTGAGTGACAGCAACTGAAGACAGTTGTCATAGTGTGGACCAGCCTGTGGAAAGGATGTAGGTGTTGGAAGATAGGAAGTATAATGGGAACTAAAATTAAGAAGCAGTTAAGTGTGGTGCTGGGAACCTCACATCCTCCTTGAATAATCATTTTCTGGAGTAAAGTATAAACATCAATGTATTTGGGATGAGCAGGAACAAATAGCCCTGAGCTTGTTTTTAGGAGTGTTCTCCCTTTTGTGAGGACAAAATAGAGAGCAAGGGGGACAGAGGGGCTCACCCCTGGGTTAGAGAAGAAGAAAAGGTGTGAGGAAGGCTGAAATTCCTACAATATAGAGCAAAGACCTATGATGAGCAATGCACCCACAGACACATGCAAGTGTTACTTACACAGAAAACTTGCTCTTAAAGTTGCATTCCTTCTTACAGCATGCTTTGAGCATTCTCTTGCTGTCTACAGTACTTACCTGCTGTGTATTCCTACAGGATCTTAGACCAACAATAATCTTAAACGTTTCCCTCCTTGCTGTTTCTCTCCTGAGTCCTTCTGTCTACCCTTTACGAGTCAGAGCAGGGCTGTTATCCTCATGTACAAATGGGAAGCTAGCAAGGAGCCACCTGAGTTTTTTGCTTTATTTCTCCTGAAAACTGAAAAGGGGGCTCCTGACCTGGGTGTTGCTAGGAAGTAAGTGTGTTAACTGGGGATTGAGTTAGGTCTGCTACATTAGATGGTTAAGACATCGTTGAAAAAGCATAAAACCATCTCCCTGCTCTGTGATGTGTCTGGGAAGGGAGGTTTTGTGGCGCTGAGATTTACACCTTCAAAGCACCATATGACTGGCTTTATTTTTTCTTCAGAGAAAGTGGGAGGATTTCCCAATTTGGATTTGGAGTATTACTGTCCTTTTGCTGACAATAAAATCCCCCACCCCAGGGAGGACAAGGCAGGACCTCCCAAGATGGATTAGGGAGCGCTTGTCTTATTACAGTAGGAGTGGTCCTCCAGTGCAGGCCAAGAAACTGCTGGGAATTGGAGGTGCTGCTTCCAACCACATCTTGGTCTGGGCTGGCATTTCCATCCTCTCCCTGTATGCAAGAAGCTGGTGGTGCTGCCTGGGAGCTATCAGCACCTGTCTCCAGTGACAAACAGATCCCACAACCAGATGGAGAAAGAAAAACCAAACCAATCCAGCACTTACTGTCCGCTCTCGCTCGTTACGTCTACGAAGACCTTGATCCTCATTCTGGGAGCAGAGATGGGTGAGATACCGCAAGAGAAAGAGGTTACCGTTCTGGTCCAGGCCAGGCCTGCTGCAGACACTTACCTAGGAAGGCTTTTGCTACAGCAAAGGAACTACAGGGCTGCTTCCAACACAGGAACACCAGGGACCACAGGGATAAAGGCAGACTGAGCTAACCCACTGCACATCATCTACCCTGGTCTTTGTGCTCCACCTTCACCCGCCTCTTAGCATGGATGGTCTTAGCCTGCAAGGAGCACTGATCAACATGTGTCCCATGGGACCCCGTTCTCCTGCAGAGAGCTATTCTCCTGCTTCTCAAGGATAAAATTCCCTTGCCTTTTACCTTTTCCAAACCGCCCTTCTCCATCCCCAAGCTACTCTGTGCCTCCTATGATCTGCCCTGGGTGATGTGGGAGGGATTCAATGAGCTGCAAAGCACCTTATCTCTCCCTTTGCTTTCTTCCTTGTCTCCCCATCTTTTCACTGAGTACCCCTGTGTGGCTGTAGCCCCATTAAATCTACAGCCCCTTCCTCCCGTTTAAAAGGGAGTAAAATAAAGGGGAAGGAGCTGCAGTTGCCAACCTCTGGGAATACTCAGGAGCAAGGGAGAGCTATAGCCAAGGAGGGGGCTGCTAACGGAATTTCCTTGGCCAACAGCTCTTGGCCAAGCAAATATATCCCAGGGGGTGAGAGAGGAAAGTTGCCTCCCTTTCAGATAGAAACCTGCTGGCTTTAATAACTGAGAAAAGGGTATGATTATAGGGGAAGGCAATAAGAAGCGCTGAAGACATTGCAAACACTATTCCCTTTGAAAGGGTCACTGGTAGCTAGGGATAGTCCAGAGCAACCACTTGAAGGTTTAAATGCAAGCTGAGTCCTAATCAGCCCCTGCTGCAAGACCTGAGCTTGATGACACTTAAAGAGATCAGAAAAGCATAAGAAGAGGGAACAGTGAGGTCTGGTATCCAATATTGAGAAGGACGGCTCCAAAGGAAACAATCTTTCTCCCTCTTTTTCAGACGTTGAAATGCGCTGTCTGTGCCAACCCCGCACAATACAAGCTCTTTTATTTTGATATCCGTGATTCCTCTCTGTCTGTCTCTTATTCACTGACTCTTTTAGATGCAGGAGCCTTTATATGTTCCCATATCCTCTCACATCCTCTCCCACCTTGTTCTTTCACACATGCACATATGCTCCATCTTATCTATAGTTGCTTCCATTCACACAAAGCTCCTTGTTTTGCTTTTCCCTTCAGTAAGGCTCCTTTCCTTTCTCTCCTCTTGTATTTGGCTAGCTTGGAAAGGCCCTCTTAACATCCCCACGAGGTTTTAGGCTTCTGCACATCCTGGTATTGCTGCTCTGCTTCACACTATTGAGCCTTATAGAAATCCCTGAGATCAAATCCCACCCCAAGAGCTGTACCCTTCAAACCCACCTCATTGCTCCCTGTGTCTCCAGCCACACTGACTGCAGAGGGAGCAGACCCCTGTTCTGAAACAAAGCCATTAACCCTTTCCCCTTCCCCCGTGCCTTGCCTCACCATATAAAGCAAAGGAAAACACTGCAGAGCATGCACAGGAAGCAAGACAAGGCAAAGGCATTCCTGTCAGTGCCCCCAGAAACAAGGGTAGCAAAGGGACCAGCCGTTGTGGGCAGCGTGCAGGAGGTGGAGGGAGGAGGATGAGGATGGACTTGATGCATATGAGCCACTCCATAGAAGGGAAGGAGATGCAGGGGGGAGGCACTGACTTCAAAGAGGGCCAGTGAGGAAGGCAGAGTGTGATCATGTACCTGGAGGCCAGAATCTGAGGGGAAAGGGCCTAGAGTGACATGCGCTAGCGTAAGTTGGGCTGGATAGTTGCATACTCGACTAGGTCTCCGCCAGCATGGATGGAGGTCCGAGGACTGGGTGACGAGGCCAGAGCGGAAGTGTCCAGCTCTGCATAGTGGACATCACAGTCCTTGTTGCCAGAGTTCTGGAGAGAAGAGAGCAGCAACGTGGTGGGAACACAAGAGGGAGGAGTTGGGGTTGAAGTGGGGAGGCACGGGAGTGAGAACACGGGAACCATGCAGAAGGTGGGGAGTGAGTGAAGGGGACAGGAGAGGGTGTGTGGAGGGTGGAGGGAGAAAGAAGAAAAGGGTGAGGGGGGGAGGAAGAAAAAAAACCAGTTAAAAAGAGGGAGGTGGGGAGGTGGTGAACAGTCAGTCAGGTAAAATCCCAAATCAAAAGGTCCCAATGGCACTGCTCCCTCCAGCACCGAGCTGAGCGACACAGCCCGGCTTAGTAGCATCTGCCCCAAGCAGCATCTCGCTGCTTTTGTTCTCCCATGAACCTTTCTAGGATCAGCATTTTCCTTAGCTGGAGTAGTTCAGTGAATTCAAACCCTGTCTGATATCTGAGCTGCCAGGTTTGACACAGGAATTTGGGGTTCGTTGCAGCACACTGGATGCAAATGCAGTGTTGGGGACATGAGTGAAAATCATGAGCTTTGGGTGTCAAGAAGGAGATTCCTCGAGGCAGTGGTGTCAAAGACATGAGTGGGTTTGCAGCAGATGCATTACCATGGGGAAATGCCACTGCTATGCAGCATGACATTGTTGTTGCAATAATGTCTAATAGATGCTAAAAGCATCCTTCTTTGCCATGAGGATATTTATGGGTATTCCTTTACTAAGCGGGCTTATCAGCAAGAACTGCATGAATGGAATATTATCCAGTTTGAGCAGGAATGATCAGACATCTTTCATGCCTTGCAAATAATAATGGTTGGAGAATCCTGAAAGGATTCCCTTCTTTAATGGGGAAAATTAGTCACCAGGAGGAGCCCTGGTGTCAGTATTGAAGGTGGGAGGGGATACCCTGGCTACTTGCCCTATGGAGTTTCTTTCATACTCACTTTTGGGCCTGGTTTCTTCTTCCAGCATTAGTCAAGTATCTGCTAAGCCTCTCTGAGAAGAGTTGTCTCTTCCAAATGAAATCACTTCCCGGTTTCTCTATTTTCCAAAATGGCTGCATCACTTGGCGATTATGGAAAAGGTGTTTAATTTGGAAATGGTTCTCTTCTCTTTGTTTGGAAGCATCCTCAGCCACATCCTAGCTGTGGCAGAGCCGTTCTCGGAAGTTTATAGCCCTATAATGAGTTTTGGTTTGGTTCCCTAATGGTGCCCCTCAGCCACAGGGATGAGGGGAAAGGGGAGCACTGCTGCAGTGGTATTTCCAGTATCCAGTTCCCCTGTGGTGCTCAGCAAGGCTGCATGATGGAGGACCAGGTACTCTATGTCCCTCCATTGGGGAGGTGACCAGACAGCAGTGACAAGATGCTGGTGTGAAAGCTGTGTATCCTATGGCCATTCTGCTTCGTGTCTATGGATGTTTGGAAAAGTAAGTGATGCCAACTCCATTCTTACATCTAAACCTATGTCCTGTAGAACTTTCCCCCTGACCTTTGTGTCTCAGTGCCTCTTCTAGTCCCAGAGAAAGGCAGACTAAGTCTTTACCTCCTACATTTGTATTCTGTCTGCTTTGCCTCGCTTCTCTCTCAAATAGTGCTTCTTTCCTACTGGAGGTGTTTTCTTCATGGACATCCCCTCCTTTCTGCCACTCTTAGGCTTGCTCCTGCTCTGTGCTGCTTGTTTGGAGCAAAAATCATTACAATATCAATAATATGACTTGTATACAAGGCCTAGCAGTGCCACATGCAAGTGTTCTGTGTAAATCATCAGCATCGGCACCCTGGTAATTGCCCTGTAAACCAAAAGGAATTATTTTGCTGTCTATAGCAATGGAACTGTGCAAATGGGTACTGCTGACATGGACACCAATCATCCTTCTGCTCCTACATGCACCCATGCTTCCACCTCTCTTGCTCCTGCTCCCTCTCACACACATACTCACAGGATCTGCATGACACACAGGCACTGCCATGTGCACACAGCCCACTTGTACACACACACGTGTTACCCTGTGCACTGACACACACGGGTACCAGCACCTTGGCATGCACAGTCCTCGTAGCTGTTACCTGAAACACGCACTTGCCTTTCCATCCCATTCACTCCTGCTTAGATATCCTCACATAAATCACAGCTCAGAGACAAATACTGTAAGCAACCCCATCGCCCTTATGCCTACTTCTGTACCCTTAATTGTCCACAGCGCTATCTTTGTGTATTTCTGTGCTGTTAGCTTCATGCTGTGTTTCCCACACACAAACACACATATTCACTTACAGCCTCTGACACCCAGCCCATCCCTGCTCCTTTGTGCAGGTATCTTGTCCCTGCAGACATGCCCCAGCCTGTCCCCTTCACCTGGACCCCTGCCAGCATGCATCTGCACACATCCACACCTACCTGCACACCCTCTTTGTGCATTCCCCCTCCACTTGCCTTCGTATCTCCTGGCACCTCTTCTATTTCCCCTTCCCTCGCTCTTTGCCACCTCTAATCACCTTCTGACTCCCGTTCTAGTGCTATGGAATAGTCAACCGCAGGCAGTGGCTTTCATGCCGCCTTGTGATGAATCTGGTTTCTCCCAAATTATGAGGTTTTGCACAATTCACTGAAAGCTGAATGCATCCGCCCCATTTTCCTGCAGAATCCATTCCCTTCAACTCTCATCTTCTTTACTACCCTCCCAAGCCAAATCTCCAGATGATGCACATGCAGAACAAGAATAGCCTGCCTTTCTTTTGTGCCTTCCCCTCTGAAGAATCCCAGAACAGCATATATAGCAGAGCAGCTGCCTACATCTGCATCTGAACACAGTGGGAGAGGGGCTGTATCAAAGTGAGGTTGGCAGAGAACCAGTGAAGCTGAAGGAAATGTGCTTCCCTCCTCATCCTCCAACTGACCCAGCTCTCAAGCAAAAAGGACTGTGCAGGTCTAGCTTGCATTGGTCAGTCCCTCAGCATGCTGTTGGAGTGTGATTACTGGGATTGAGCCAGGCATGCTGGTATTGGTTTTTGGTAACCACCACTATCCCTGGAGGTTTCCGTGCAAGTGTTATCCCAGCCAGACACTCCTCAGCATCCCCTCTGCAGGGAAGAGAATGCATGTGACATGAACAAGAAGCCCCTGCCATGCTTTAGGCATGATGCCTGTGAGTGGTCCTGCAGGGAGGAGAACAAGCTCTGGCTCCTTGCACATGGGCAGTGTGATGCATACCTGGTGCTTTGTGGCAGTGCATACTGCCTGTGTTACCTGGGCAGAATCCAGCAAAACCAGCCCTCTTTGGCAGCAAACCCACACCCTCCTACCCCTTACCAGTCACAAACCTGAATAGCCTGCTGTCTGCCCAAAAGATGCAGTGATTTAGCAAGAAATGGGAGCGAGCCTCATCTTGTTCCTGCGGCAAGAAGCCAAAGCGCGGTGGGTGGACGTGATGGGGGAGCCTGATGCCACTCGGAGGGACTGCCAGCCAAGCTGACCAGGGGACAGGTCCAATGCACAGCTGTGGTTATCTTGTGCCAAGAGCGGGCAGAGCGGTGGCTGAGTCACCCAGACACTATCCTGCTGCACAGGGAGTTCCTTCATGGGCCAAACGAAATGAGGGCTCCACAGTCCATCACCTCTTGGCTAAAGCCACGGGTAAGGAGCAACGAGTGCCAAGCACGGGACAGAGAAATGCATCTTCTCAGACCAGAATTGAGAGCAGCAAACTCGGTTCCCATGGTTACGGAGCAGCTACCCATCAGGCCCCATCTCACATCACTAACTCTGCCACTTAATTAACTGACTGCTCGTTATTTCCTGAAATGAGCTCCTCCATCCTCTTGCTTGCCTGAATTTTGCCTCTCAGATGCTCCCCACAAAGCCGTCCATCTCAGTCTAGCATCCTGTGCCTCATTTATAGCTCAGCTACCACCCAGCAAGGATTAGAAAGAGCTAGAGACAAGCCCTGGGACTGAGGGAGGACTCCAAAGGGAAGCTTTTCTTTAGGGACATCAGCCAGGTTCAGCTAGAGTGAAGCAAATAGGATCACATCAACACAGCTCGGTACAGAGCTGTGCCTTTTTATTTCCAGTACCCTCTGGATCTGCCTTGCTGCAGACTTCTAGCTAAAGGTCACTGGGCCCTGTCCTTCTATTACCTGCACAGGAATATGCATTAAAGGGTCACACCAGGATGAACCGGAGGGAGGGTTATAATTAGTTATGTTCATAAAATATTACTCCGCTATGGGCTGATATTTATACTTGATATTCTTAGGCAAATGGAGTCACATTGCTGAGACTTAGAAGCAGCACTCTTGGTGTGGAGCACTGTGAATCAGCCCTCCTGGAGGAAGAATTTGAGAGAGACCTGCAGCATCAACATGGAGACCCCATGTCTCCCATGGAGGATGGGGGGAGCAGCCCCATGCCATAGGGTGAGGGAGGGAAAGTGTATAGTCTAAAGTCTGGGAGGAGGAAGGTTTTCTGTTTTCTCCTCAGGGGAGGACTCACTCTGTTTTCTGCTTCCCTTGCCTTTGCCCTTTGAATATCCTCCTTCAGCATCAGTCGTTGAAAACCAGCCTTTCCTGCATGGCTGCTAGTATCCCTCTGCTACCTCACATGAGCATCTCCCTATCTGGGGCTGAGCAAATCCACACAAAGGGGGCTTAAAGAACTGGTTGTCAATTGAGAGTCAAACACAGGCATGCTCAGCCCCGTGGATAATTACAGGGTATTTTAGAGAGGAATGCCCCATCAGGCACAGCTTTAGGCCCTATAGAAACCATCAGCAAAGGGGGTAAGTGCTGAATTAGCATCAGCGGTATTTGAGAGGTGGGCTCAGATGAGAGTGTGAAGGAGAGGATACTCCTATATTGGGAAGGCTGTTCACACCCGTGGATGGGGGGGCTCTTTTGCTGTTTAGGGTGAAAGGCAGTGAGGATGGGGCCAGGCAGCACTATTGGCACCCTGATCTCCTTACCAGTTTGTCAGTGTAGGAGGAGGGCTCGGTGGCTGCCATGTCATAGTATGGAGTCTGCAGAGGGAGTTTCTGGATTTCCTCCTCGTGTTTCATGTTGTCTAAATGAACAACCTGTAACAGATGAGAGAGAAGAGGGATGAGAAAAGCAAGTACTATTCTTCTGTCACAGCTCAGGGCCACATCTGCACCACCACCAGGTATCACCATGGAAGGCAGTGCATCTTACCTTCTCCCTTCCTCCAGCCATATGATTTGCCACCCATTCTCTTCCTTTCATTCTCATACTCCTCACTACCACTCATGACATTCAGAATGGGTGGGCATGCTCAAAAGTCCTCTCATCTGAATGCCACCTCACTTAAAACTCAATCCCCACAAATGTAAGCAGGATCCCAATTACGGCTTTCAAATAGTGCCAATCTTTGGGAATTCTGGGCAGACAAGTCCTCACTTTCTGACCCTCAAACTTAGGCCATGGATGATTTTACTCATGCAAACCCAGTGTTCCAACTGCGGATACTGCTTGAAGTCAGTTTTCCTTGCCAGAGGAAGGAGCTTACAGCTGGGCTAAGGAGCCATACCTGGATGTCTTCTGCAGTCAGGTGGCTTTTCATCTCCTGTTTCCTCTTTGGTGGAGGGGCAGGTTTGTGAGATGGAGGCAAGTCGATTCTGCAGATAAAGAAGTGGTTAGAGAGGAAAGGGGTCTGCTTGCTTCAGTGTACGTGACAAGCCACATCCTGCATGCATCAAAGATTTGGCTGTGTTTGGCACCAAACTGCCAATATAACCACATACGTTTTTCTTTGTAACCCCTCTGTGCCCTCCTTCTCACCCCAATTAGAATTGTTAATAAAAATGAGCATTCTGTTCCTAACTCCAAGCAAATCTCCATGTCGGATTGCAGATCCTGAGATGCAGCTGGGATACCTGTCTCCCAGCACTGTTTCGGGATGGCTCCAAACCATCCTATGGGAGGAGGCTTATTCAATGTATAGCTGTAGGGTACCCGGAAGTGTCTGGCAGTGGTCACTGCAAACCAACAGGGTAATGTCACCCCCAGTTCAGGACCTTATCTGGAATGGCAACCCCTGCCACAGGCTTCCCAATAGGACTTTGAGTCTTCCTTGTATAGACGTGCTATGCCACGCAGGCGTGTTTATCCTTGACCCCAGTCAGGGGATCAGCTGTTGCCCCAGAGCATAAGGATTGGCAGCCATTGTAATCCCAGCCTAGAGACTGTCTCTGCGCATTCTGTTCACATGCATAGATGTGCCTAATCCTTTTACAAAACTTATTAAAACCAATCCACTAATTGGCTGGGCCCCCCCTCCCTTCTCTCTATAGTCTTCACCAGATCTTCTGACAGAGATGGGTGACTTTCCTTGGCAACCCAATGGATTCTAGCGTGGGATTGGAGTGTAGGGGTGAGTGGGAAGGCAAAACGGGTCCCCAAGGCTCTGCAAAGCATTGACATGATGGCTTGAAAGGAAAGAAATGCTATTACCTTTTGGAGGCTTTGGAGCAGACTCCACAATAGAGGCAGCACCTCTGCAGGCTAGGGCACCATTGTGTTTCTATTTTCAGCTAAAGTGGCTCTTCACTGTGCCTGTGTGGAGGGCCATTGTGGGAAGTGGATTGTCTGAATGCATCTCTAGTGTAGGGCTGATGCTGTTGATGCAATTTTACCTTGTGGTGCTATAGTTTTGTTTGTGTGCCTTTCTGTTCCTCCTCCTGCTCTCCGTGTTCTCTTCCCCCCCTCTCCAGTTATCCTCCAATGCCCTCTCTCCCATGGGATTAAATGGAGCACAAAATGTGGCCAAGATGTATCAACAATGAGGATGGGTGTTGTGGAAGATAAAAGCAACTTCTGGCCTTTGGGCTTTCCGTGCCCTCCCTATGAAGTGGGGAGGAAGGGAGGAGATGCTCTTGTGAAAGTAGTTACAAGATAGAGCTTTTCAGGAAGTCCAGGATAAACAGTTCTGTGTTCACGCTGCATAGCCTGAGCTCCACATCACCGAATTCCCTGCCTGGGATCCGTGCTGCACAGCCTAGGGCAGAGCAAAGCAAGTCAAAGAGGAGCCAGTGGGGCATCCCCTTGCCCTGCCCTCGTATTGCCAGAGTTCAGGTCTTCAGGCTGGCATGGCATGAACAAAACTGGAATGTGGAGTGCCTGTGGCAGGATTCCTTAGGATATCCAAGGTGCTCAGGCTCTATCAGAGACCCCTCTCTCAGTCAAAGGAGTGAGCCAGGGGGTAGCAGACAGGGAGAAATGGCAGGAAAGCCAGTTTACTGACCAGCTTGTCTATGTGCACGTAGTGAAGGACCCATGGTCTGTAGCCCCATCCATCCTGTACTCCCTCTGTCTGTAGCCCCATCCATCCTGTACCATCAGCGTGCTGTACTTCAAGCATGGGGCTACTTACAGGTCATTGTCTGATTCAGTGCGGTTCTTTTGTTGCCTCCTGTAGACAATAATTACGGTGACAGCCACGCCAATGATGAGGACTGCTGCGATGACACCTCCCACGATCCCAATAATGCCTCCTGGGGCACCCTGAGGTAGTGGCTTATCTGCAACACACAGGGAAGCACAGGAAAGAAGGTTAGGGTATCAGACAACACAAGCGTAAGGTGTTAAGAACAAAGGTCATGCTGAAATGTAGTTATCGGAGCTCAAAAGGAACAGAACTCTGCAGCAACTGCAGCCCATGTGTTTCCAACGGCTAACCACTTCCTTATTCAATTCTGCAATTCCCCCTTGAATTAGGTGGTTATTCCTGGGCCTGTTTTCCCGCTTTTGTTCTGTCCTTAAAGAAAGAAGGGCTTAGGACTTGAAGGTGCTTCTAAGAGGACACCCCATGTGGTGCAGTGGGACTCATATGGACTTGCTGCTTGAGATAGTAATATCAATAACCATCCTGAGAGCCTTCTGCAGGGCCTTATAGTGTCTTCAGTAAAGTCCTGGCACTGCTGAAATGAAGGAGAGCTTTGCTATTAATGTAGACCTTAGAAGACCTGAGGACCAAAGCTCAGTTTATCGCTGTGGAGTAGAGCTATGTACACTCCTAAACCATACCAAAAAGAAGTCCTGCATAGAGGATTGAGGGACGAGGGGAAGATGTATCACATCTTGCATTTCATTTCCTCTTTGCCTCATGGCCAGAGAGCTCGGTGACTTGGGCCAGCTCCTCAGTGGCTAACATGGACCTCCTTCAAAGGAAATCTATCCCATGGGCCTGATAGGAAAGCACTTTGAAACATACGATAAAAGGATTTAATTTGCTCTACCTTCCAACCTAATTAAACTTGAAAACTAGCTAATTGGTACTTTGTACTTACAGCTCCGGCAGTGATGAAAGAAGGAGATAATTGGAATGGAGGAAGGAGGAGGAGGAGGAGAAGGAAAAGGAATTCAGGGGTGGGAGCGAGACAGGGATGAGGGAGCAAGGTGTTCTGTAGAACTTGTCTGTCACATCTAACACTTAATGCCCTGGCTGCTGTTAGATATTAGATACTGGACTATATGGACCTCATTCTGCAACAGTTGGCTTTGGGTATCACAGTGGTAGCCTGTATCTCCGCTAAACCCAAGGTCTCAAAATTACATGCACCTTACACGTGCGCATGGTTATAAAACATCCGCACACATTCTCAAATCACACAGGACAGCTTACACAGGACATTGCAGAGTGAAAATGTGCTGCGTATTCCCACCTCATATCCATGGATTCATTGCTTGCTTAGCTTGAAGGCTGGGCTCCCTGAAATCCCATACACCAGGTGCAATTGCAGAGCTGTGCTGCTAAGAGCCTGTTCCCAGATCTCACCTCTTCACCTTTCAGATTCACTCCTGTTATCCAGAAGTGAACTGAAATGTATAAACCTTTCCCAGGGAAAACCCCCTCTCTGGTCAATACTGACAAACTGCACAGCAGAGAACTGGCATGTTTATTGCATCAGTACAAAACACTTGAACTGCCAGCATCACACTGAGAGCATTGCTACCAATGAGGTGTTTTCCCTGGGAAGTGTCTTGACACAGATCCCTCATCCCTTCCCGTGCAAACCTGGTTTTCTCTTGCCTCCATCAGTCAGCATTCCACGCCCCACCTTTCCCTGTCCATTAATTAAGAGCTTAGAGCTGTGTGTCTTCAAGTAACGCTGTGGTCATCAGCATGTGAGGCTCCGTTCCTCAGCATCCTCAGCAGTGGCAGTCACTTTGCTTTCTCTTCCTTTCTCCATAAGCCACATTATCTTGTAAATAATATTTCTGCCTTGAGACAGCTCACTTACAGCCATGCTCAGGCTGACATGCTGCAATCCAAACCCCAGGACAGCATTCGAGATAGCAGCAGGGACAACAACTGTAAAGAATCTTCCAGTCACTTTGACTGGGGCATTTCCATGATGAATTGGCCCCTAATGGCTCTCTGGATGGCAGGTAGTGAGCAGAGAACATCAGCCTCCTGCTACAGCTGTAAATCAGCAGTGTGTACATGTGTGTATGGGAAAGGGATGGAAGGAGGAAGAGGGAAAGGGAAATAAATAAAGCTAAAATGAATCTCCAGGAATTTGAACAGGGCTGTGCACTAGTGGAAAAGGGCTAGGAAAATCTAAAGAGGGGAAAATGCAGCCATCAGTTTGCAGAAGAGAAATACAGGGCACTGAGTAAAGAAAGTAAGGGGATGAGGAGAGGGAAAGGACAAAGGAGCACTGTGAATGCTTTGGGATGTTTAACAGTACTTCCATCTTGCCAAGCTAAGGTATGAACATTCTGGTGTAGGTACTCATCACAGCTGCCTTTTGCTTCCACAGAATGACAAATACCAAACAATGACACAGTCCTACAGTAACAAGCCCTGCACTACACATGCAGGTCTCTTTCCTGAGGACAGGCTGAGCCCGCCTGCAGAAGTGGTGGTGACATCTTCACAGGAATCCAGCTAGGAAGCTGTAAAAGGCAATGGGATCATTGCTGTCAGTAAGAGGAAACACCAAGAGACAAGGGAGATGAATGAGAGACTATGAAAGTGCAGAGCAGGGGAAAAGAAATGGAAAAGGTAGAAAGAGACTTTCTTTTCTGCTGGCGCTTCCCTCTCTCCCTCCTTTTTGCTTTGGTTTTTTCCTGTTTTAAACCTTCTTTCATCAGCATCCCTGCCTATTTCCTCAACCTCCCCTTCCTGGGGAAGAGCTATGGCTAGCATAGCTTGTAGGACTCACCTGCAACCCAGCCTATGCCCTTCCTTCCTCTGTAGGCACTGCCTCCTTAACAGGTGAAGTCAGAGACACCAACAGGGCTTGTCTGGAGGGCAGGGGGGCTGCAAGAAA
Organism: Loriculus beryllinus; assembly: GCA_039877255.1. Taxonomy (NCBI): domain Eukaryota; kingdom Metazoa; phylum Chordata; class Aves; order Psittaciformes; family Psittacidae; genus Loriculus; species Loriculus beryllinus. The sequence continues at coordinate 38,208 of JBCJKH010054163.1, forward strand.
GGATGCTGTAAGTGAAGCAGGAGGACACGAGGAAAGCCGCAGGAGAAGATGAGAACAGGGAGATGAGGATTCAGTTACATTGACAGGGCTTTCGTGCAGCCCTGGGAAGGTGTTTGCAAGGCTTGCAAATCAGGATCAGAATAAATTGGCAGGGCAGCTCAGGGGCCTCCAGACTGGAGTGGGAAAAGGCTTTGGCAATTAAGAATGCAAAACCCCTTGCTCTGTGTCACGCTCGGATGATTTAAACTCTCCAAAAAGTTAGTGTGAAGCAGTTGGCAGTGAGCTTGGTACCAGAGAACCCAAAGGGGTTGAATGAAGAGCTCAGCCTTATCTGGATGCCTAAGGGCTGCTGGGAACTTCTCGCTCCTGCTGGAAACTGAATTAATTCACAGCGTTACAATTAAGGAGAAAAGAAGGACACTCCACCCCCAGTCTCTTTCGGAGCAGTTTCCTTCATTACTTTGCTCTCCCATGGCTGTTCTGGAGATAGAAGACACAGGAAAGGAAGACAAGTGGTTATCTATCCGTAAAGCATCCTGCCCACTCACCCAATGGTGTGTGTGTGTGTCCGGGTTTCCAAAGGTAATTGGTAACAGATGAAGACCTTTCTACCAACTAGGTCAATTAAAACATGGTGTGAGGTGCTGATACTGCAATTCACCAGTCCCCGTGCTCAGTTAAATCACACCCAGAAGTTCAATGCTGTCTGTTGTTCCCATTTCTCTAACAAGTGAAGAATGTCCACTAGACAAGAATGTCCGTCCTGGAGGGATGCATCAGCCACAATCACAGTGCTCAACTGATGCATAGCTTCATAGCACCGGCTGTGGAAAAACCTTTGTCCAAACAGCCTCAGGGCTCTCTGTCTGTATGGACAGAGCCGTGGCTCAGATTTACTGCATGCAGCCATGGTAGCATTTCGAAGCACAAACGGACAGAGCGGTCCACACGTGCTATGCCCACAGGGTGAAATAGTGCAGCTGCAGAGCGCAGTAGTAAATAGTAATAGTGGAACAATGAAGGCTTTGGAGAACCAGCTTGCAGGAGAGCAAGAGAGATGTTCCCAAGGGGAAAGTGAAGTGAGGCAAAGAAGGATAAACTGGAAAGCTTCCAGAGGAGGGTATTCCAGAGCAGAGGAAATGACTCAGTTGCTCTTGGTGGAGAGTAATGTGAAGGACTTTCCAAAAGGAAAGAAGAAGCAAAAGAGTGTCTGTCACTTCTTTGAAAGTAAAGTGGCTTTCCTTAGAGCTACTTGTGTGGCTAGACATCTGCATCATGAAGCAACCCGGCTGTTGCTGGGATCAAAGCATGCGAGTGGGATACATTACATCCCAACCAGGGGCCTGTGCCTTTATGGGACTGACTTTATGTAAAGCTGGGATTGGCCAGACAATTCTGTGCTTGCTGCAGTTTGGGTTTCACACCTTTAATGTCTTCTTTCTATCCTGTCTGCCATGTATTCAGCTGTCCCAGGGAAAGCCTAAGCCCCATCTAATTGCTGATGCATTAACCTGCATCTCCCAGGTAAATGTGGAAGCCGAGTCAGCCTCTGGGCCCAGTTCACTGCAGCTCTTTGAGCTCTGTGGTTTATTTGAGCACCACTTTGCTCAAATAGAGCTGCACACTCTTCTCCTGTCGTTGCCTCCTCCTAACTTCAACCTGATCCCTCAACGCTTTGTAGAAAACCAGCATGACAACATACATCTCTTCTGATAAGCCACTTGCTCAAAGATCTGCCTGCATCTGTAACCAATTGCAAAGCAGGGTTCCCTTTCTGTTTATCACCTCCCCACACAAAACAAATCTCCATCTATTTCAAGGCTGGCTGGCCAAGGCACTCAGCAATGTGCTGCCTCGCTCACAGACAAGTTGCAAATCAATAGGAAGGAATCGTGATTCTTTTCTTTATGCTGGCAGCTTTGAAGCTCTTCTAACTGCCAGCCTTGCTGGAGTTAATGTTACCTTGGTGTTCAACTGCATCCCTGTTCACAGGCATATACAGCTTGCAGATATAAAGCAGCCTGTCCTGGTACAATGCCAGCTCAAAGTAAGCCTGTCTGTGACCTGAATTGTCACCCCACTCCAGTGGAAGGAGTTAGCACTTGCTGGACTCTTTCTGCTGCTAAACCTTTGAGCAAGACGCTGAGATCAGATGATGCATATTTATAATACACCCCACCTGACACATTCCAGGGAGCTTGAGACATGGCAAGTTCACAGAGCTAAATTAAACAGAGTTGAAAAGCTTGGCAGAACAAATACATCTCCAGTTTGGTTTAAAAGACAAGAGCAGGATTGGCTAATTTGGGACACGCTTCAGCAGCATCCACATCCCCAGGCACAAGCTGGTTCAGAGCCTCGTGATGCTTTGTGTTTGTTAAGGGTTAATGAAATGCTGTTCTCAGGAGAGCGGAGATGTGAGCTGGTAGAGCTGATGGGCCAAAGGGTAAGATGAACAGCAGGGTTTACCAGTCACTGGAGGTTTTAAAGGGATCTGAAGTATGAGAGAGGAGAGGTGGGGAGGTTTCCCTGGGGGCAGTTCCCTTCACTGTGTACATTAAGTGAATCCCTCGCAGGGACAGCTAAGCATCCACAGGATAAAAGGGATTAAGAAGGAAAAGACACTGAGCCAATGGCAGTAGACCATTAGCATGAGGTTAAAGTTCCATCCTACCCCCGCCCAGCAGCAGCATTTCCTTCACCCATCCAAGCTGGGTCCCAAATCTTCATGCCCTTTCCTTTTGTCCTGGCCTGAAATGGAGTGGAGAAAGGGAACACAACATCTCAGTATTCATCCAGAACCAGCTCTGCTACCAAGTGTTGTTCATCTGCTGCCATACACCGAGAGAGAAAGAAGGGGAGTTAGAAAGATGGGCAAGAGGAGTGGTTGGGTTAGCAAGGGTGGTTGGCAGGGTTTTCTGAGCAGAAGAAGTGTCTGGGCTTCAATTGGCAGGAGCAATCCTCGCTGTCCCTGCCTCCCATAGACTCCTCCAGCTGCAAAAAGAGCTCAGGACCGATCTTGCTGACAAGAGAAGGTGCTTCTGGTTCTTCAGTGTCCCCAGGGGTAGTTAAACAAGCAAATGCTCCTGACTTCTCTCTGTGTTGTCCTTCCTCTCCCTCCCACAGATGGGAATCCCTCACAACTGCCAAGCCCTCTACGAGTGATCTGATACATACCCCTCTAACTCTGCTCTCATGAAGATATGGGTCCCAAGTGCATTGGAGCATGGGTATCCCACTGCTGAGGTACTAATCGCAGCATCCTTTGAAGATCCCTGCCCACTTTGCTTTCCCCTGTAATTTTTACCAGCCCAACTTAAAGACTTTGCAAACCACTTTGCCCGTCTCTGATGAGGTTTTGGGAGAGTTTGGTGGTGTGGTGTGTGGATGCAGCCCTCCGTGGGGTGCCTGCTTTGAAGAGCATGCCCAACTGCAACTGGAGACATGGATCTGCTTGGTATTAGTAGAGATTTCACACACGTTCCAGCAAAGGCAATTGTTTTGCCATTCACCAAGGGTGGAGGCATCTCCCCAGTAATGACCAGCCTTCCCCCTTTCCTCTCCTGCAGGAGAAGCTGCAGAGTCATCCTTGGTTAAGTAGCATCTGGTTAAGTAGCTGCTGACTGCAAAAGCATGTCTGGAATGTGGCTTTAACCCCTGATGACCTTCCCTTGCAATGCTTCCCAGTGGCCACTAAAGAGGCTGGGGTTTGGATAGCAGCAATAGGAGCAGTGTGTTAACCCCATGGGATCCAGCAGAGAGGAGGACTGACCCTTGCAGCTCCCCTGCAGACACCTCTTACCGAGTTGGTTTTTCTTCCCCTCCTGGAGCAAAAGTGTTAAAGAGCACCTAGAAACATGGTTTGGGAGCTTAGGAAGAAAGGCCTGTTCTCTATGTGAAAGGACAGATCTTAGGCAAGGACATCACTGTGCAACAGAAAGGCCAGATGTTCAAAGGGTGCAGCAGCAAGCAGCCATTTGCAGCAGTGTCCACCCTTAGAAACTGAGCTCTGTGCACATCACTGTGCTTTCCACTCAACCAAACAATGTCTGCATCAGCTCCGGATTCTGGGATGTCCCTGTCTCTTCATGCCGCTCAATGGCTCTAGCAGAGAGGGGCCACACATGACCTTGTCTCTAACCCATCTATCCAAATCCCTGCTTTCTCTCCATCCTGCTTGTCCATCTCCACAGATCTCCTTGCTTTGTGAGAAAGAGGGGCTTCACAGCTCAATGCAGCAATATGGAGAGTGCCCAAACCTGTTTTGGGGGAGATGGGCCCTGGAGAAGATGGAAAATGTTATCTGACGTTTCTTCTGCCTCCCAGCCCTTAATTTTAGTTCTGCTTCATTTCCTTGCAACTCAGCAGAGTAATGAACAATCAAATCCCTTTAGCAGTTTATTTCTTCTGCTGTACAGTTTCAAGGAGGTGATGACACTTTAAATTGCCTATCCTGGAGGAGGAAGGGGCCAGATCCTAAACCCCATTACACCATAGTGTGTCTCTGTTGATCTTAGCAGGCTGCCCAGGGTACGGTGTGGCCCCACATCCTTGTTTAGTCAGAGATGCAGCCTTGCTCCCTTGATGAGTCCATTAAGGTCATGCTATTACAAGCAGCCACCAGATGAATTGTGTCAGATAGAAGGGATAGAGACTGCAGCTCAGACTCTCATCATCTGCGTTAATAGAGTTAATTTGCTCCACAATCTTCAGCAGTACTCCTGGGTACATCTCATTCTGCTTGGCCACGTGCCCTGGGTCGTATTTGTCTCCTGTTGCCTCCTGGATGCTTACAGCACAGCGCAGCTGTATCTTGGATGTCCCCAAAGGATGAGATCAGTTCCCTGTTCGCATCTATGCAGAGAGAGGTGCAGACACAGGGTATGTGCTGCAGGGCAAGGAGGAACTGCTCTGCTTCTGTGTCATCTGGCCAAAAGGGCATAGACAGTTGTGCAAATGGAAAGGTGAACAGGGCTACAGTTGTCTTACTTCCCTTGGTAACTGCTGCCTCCTCTCCTGCTCCTCACATGCATCTTCCTAACAGTGGTGCTGAGGGTGAGATTCACTTCTCCCAAGCCAGGGCTGTAACTGTGCCTGCTCTGATTTAGTAACAACATCTCTGGCTGCCTCTATTCAGCCCTGCTCCAGAAGAGAGACAATGGGGCAGAAAGCAACTCAGACTTGATGCTTCTGACCCTTTTCCTGTTTTCTCCCTTCTGTTAATAGCAATGAAAACTCCTAACACACCTTCCCTCTTAACTTCTCAAACATCTTGAAAGCTCTACGGGACAGTTTCTGCCTTAGCATGGAATTTAAATCAATATTTAGCCATGTAGACTTAATTCAGCTGGGTACTTCTTAGCTGGCACATAGGGAACTTCCCTCATGTCCAATATAGATCAACTCAAAAGCTGGAAAGAGAGCCATCAGTCAGTATGAAAGAGAAGCTGTGAAGGACAAGCACTGGCTATAAAAGTGAGGGTTACGCTGGGGAATACAACAGGAACAAACAAAATCTTTGCAGTGCTCTATAGTCACTTTACCAGATGGATATGGTCAAGAGGACAGTAAGGATTCAGAAAAGGCAGGACATTTGAATAACTATTCATGATCTCTCTCTGGAGACCAACAGCCATTTGTTTGCTGCTTGTAAAATGACAAAACATGTTTGAGGATGCCAAGAGCATCCAGCTTGCTGGGCACCATCTCCTTGGATCCTCCACTTAGCATAAGCAAACAGATAGGTCGAAAGTCTTAGTTGAAGAGATCCCTAACTGAGTCCTGTTATGTTTTACTATGTGTTAAAACAGTTGAATTCTAGAAGGTTAAATTCTAGCAGGCTGGAAGAGGACACGGAGAATGCTCTAGGGTGATTTGCTGGCATCAAAGAAAAAAGCTAACACAGGCATGGAATCAATGCCAATCTACCTGGTCCATGGCAAATAGCTCTTGTCAGTCAAACACAATGTCATCTTTTGCTTCCTAAACCAGTCATCTCGTCAACGTAAGCATAGAGGTGAAATGGAAAATAGATTAAGACTGGCTAGCTGACAGGTCTCAGAAGGAGTTGTCAAAAGGGAATCACTGTCAGCGGGCACATTTCTACATAGCCTGCAAGGAGGGGTGGTGGTTCTGATGCCACTCAATGCTTCCATAGCGCTGCTGGAAATAATGACCACCTCAGTGCCTTAGCAATCCCTGGAGGAGACAGAGGGTGGTGGATTTGTACAGAAGACCATTAATACACTCAGGACATATTGTAGTTCAGCCATTGCAATGCTTTGGGAAGAGGACTGAGAAGGGAAGAGTGCAGAAGATGCTGAAGTATACCTTTATAGTAAGTGTATTGAAACTGGGCCTTAAGCAATGCTCCTTAACACCTTCCTGGCAAGAAAGAAACCGATGCCAACCTGAAGCAGAGAAATAGGGGAACAAACAAGAGCTGAACACGGAATCGCAGAGGCTGCCAGCACCTATCAGTCACAAGGTGATGCTGTAAACCGCAGACAAACCTTCCCCATCTCTACACCTCTTTGTCCTCACCTAATCCTCTGCTGTGTGTCAGCCTTTTTGGCTCAGCAGTCAGCTGGATGCTGAGAGAGGGGAGGTGATCCCCTCTGTGACACAGGGAATGTTACTGGCTTTGAGGAAAGAGCATCCTAGGGAGGGGAGAAGGGTCTCAAAGCCTCTGTGGATGGTGCAGAGCTCCTGGCACGCATCCCTCCATGCAGGAACCGGCTTCACACATCCTCCTCTTCATCTCCCCCTATTCTGTTGCTCAGGTAACACTTTCAATGCAGGTCCTCCAAGGAAATTTTTAGGTCAGTTATAATTGGGAAACCTCGTGTGGAGCTATAAAACATCAGTTAATATGCTGGAACTATCTAGTTAAATGCCAATTACAAAACCCCATAAGCTCCTCAACTCAAATATATTAATAACATAATTAGACATTTATTGCTTATGCAAATTAAAAGTTAAGTTAATCGGACATCAACGAAACCCCAGGAAGTGACCATTTAAGTAACTAATTTCTATTTAATTATGATTTCTTCCTATTATAAAGCCCCCATGCCATTATTTCTCGACTGCTCCGCAGTGTTTACTCTATCCATTCAGACTTAGCATTCCCACTCTGGTATCCATTCATAATACCAGACAGCTGCAGCATTCATACCAACAGCCATGGACCTTGCACAGCTGGCAGCAGCTGCACTGGCTGGCCCCTCCTACTTGTTTCTCCCTCTTCTACCTCTTCCTTGTCTAAGTTATTAGGAAGGACACAGTCAGTAATGTCCTCCAGGTTCTGTAGATTAAGAGGGGGTAGAGGATGAGATATGCACCAAACCTATGGAAAAGCACCTGCTGAGGATGCTGACAGTGAGCCTGTTTGTACACATCCCATAGGCAGAAGTGTGCTGTCGTGAGCAAGATAAGGATTTAGTTCTCCTAAGTCCATCCCTAAGCCTTCTCCTCTGGTTCCCTGCACACCTTCACTGAATTCATTTCACTTCTTGGTATCACCGCCCCCCCCCCCAGGGAAAGGGGAAAAATGATGGACCTCAGGAGATGAGTGTTTCATGATTAGATCAGCTCCTTGGGCGGACAGAACTGTGTGCCAGCAGAAAGCTACTGTTCATTACAACTGTAAGGCAGTAATTGAAAGGGCTGGGAGCTACAGCAGGACAATAAGATGAGGCCGGGAGATGGAAAATGAAGCGGTTTGTTCCTTGAGGGATGGAGACATTTCCCCTGGTTAGCCGAGGCTGTGCAGCCAAGGCCATATGGATGGACTCCCTCCCTCCCAAGCAACAGGCAATCAGTTAAACCTGACAGGTGTGAAGCTGGCAATTTTCTTTTCAAAACAGTGAGATAAACAGGCTGCCAGGAGCAGAGAGATAAGGGAGGAATGGAAACACCCAGGTGCCCTCTCCCCATGGGACCAGCGGGGGCTCACAGGCAGATGGATGGAGGAAAGCGTTCACTTTGCAAAGGTCCAGATACACCAGGGGCTTGGGTGCAAGGCTAGAAAAAGGCTTGGCACAAATGAAAGAGAGAAACCCTTTCCTCCCACAGCTCCTCAAAGGGCGCTGCCTTTGATCTCTTAACATTTGATCCCTATTAATCTCCAGGGATTCAGCCAGCACTGAACTGTTCCTCCTGATCTCCTCAGCAAACTACAGGACAGTGTTTTCAGCAAAGAGCATTTATTGCCTCTTTGCATGCATTTTCCTCCTGGTTCAAACAGAAACCTCTGCCTGCTTCCTACAAGGATCTGGGTTTGGTCCAGCAGTTGTGAAACCCACAGAGGAAGGATTGTCCCTAACTCACCTTGCTCTGGGCTTAGTCAGATGAGGTGAAGGGAGCAGCTCCAATGGCTGGTATCCATAAATCACTGCCTTTCAATAACTCAGCCCCTGAGGGGTGATACAACATTTTTAACCTACATTTTAATAGCGGACACATTCATCTCGCTGTGCCCTTGCTTTGCCTGCATGGCCATGCCTGTGCGACACGGATCCAGTTGAGTTTTAAACAGGCTGATCCTCGTTCTTTTCATCATCTGGCAAATCCTATATAAGTGAGAGAGCCTGTGTCTAAACACATTGGGGAAGGCTGTGAAATGCATTATTTGGAGGAGGAAAGAAGCAGCCCCCCTTGCCTTCTGCCAGGCACCACTGAGAGCATCGACAGTGTCACAGGTCCCCCAGCTGGAATACATTTGCATAAAGCAATTTCCTCTAACAAATACATTCATACAAATCAAACTCAAGATTGCAAACACTCTGAAACCATGAAAACAACCTCATCATACGTATTTGTTACTACAAGTGATTCACCCAGCGCTGCTCTAAACCGACAAGTTTCCCTCAGCTCCACTTTTGCAGCACTAGCTCGAAGAGATTTAATGGTATATGTGACCTTGAGTGCTTTGCCTTGAACTGAAGCACAGATTGCCTCTTACCTCACAATGAAGTTCGGACTGATGGTGACATATTTCTGGACTGGTGGTCGGTGACCCCTCAAGCTCCTACCCCTTGCTGGTTTAACATCTCCCAGTTACACTGCCTTTCTCTCTGTCTGCCACAGCCCTTTGTGCTTCCAGTTCTGAGTCTGCCATGAATGTGGTTTTTGAGCGTTGTGCAAGACATTAATCCCAGTATGGGAGGGACATCCTTCCAGGAGCCAGTGCCCAAGGGTATCGGGCAGGTTGCCTGTTAATTCCCTGATTACACTGGACTATATCTCACTCTCACTCACTATATATCCTACTTAGGCAACGTTCATTGCTATGAGTGGAAATAAGCATAACTCCATTATAGGCAGAAAAGTTGAATATGCTCACACCATCCAGTAACCTGGCTCTGCCTCTCCACCATGGACATTTCAGCCCTGAATTCCATGTACATCTCCCATGTCCAGGGAGGTAAATCTCGTGGCATCTGCTCTGGTGCAGACTGGTTTTCTGATGCCGGACCATGCTCAGCATGGTCCTATGGACAAACACAAGCCTCTTGTTCATCTCCTCCTGCCCTGACCCAGCTCCTTCCCTGACTCTGCTGGCACCTCTGTTGATTGTCAGGGCTCTGAAGTCGCTGTTGGGGCCAGCAGCGCTCGCCTGCAGAGATGTGGCTTTGAGAAGAGATCCAAGCCACGCTGCCATTTTTCCATGGGCTACATGCATTGCTGGCATTCCCGCCCCCAACGTGTTTCTGTTTTGTTCCAGAGAAACACAATATTTAGGGGCACTGCATGGGACTCACTTCCCGCTGTGTTCAGCTCTCTGCAACCTGAGCTGCTGAGAAGAGGCCCCATGCAATGGGTTTTATCCATCATCGCTTAACTGTAAGACATGGCCTGGGAAACCAGCGCAGCGTTTCCCAGGGGCTCATCACAGTAGGACCATGGGCAAAGATAGCCCCTCCTATCCTTCTTTCCATCCAACAGCCCCATCCCAGCTCCCCGGTGTTCCTTTTCTTTCTCCTTTATTTCCCTACCCCCAAACTTGGCTGATGTGGATGAGCCAGCTGCTGGGGATCCAGTTCTATAGATTGCTGCCCCTCTGCATCTCTGTCATGGTTGATCCTAGGGCTACTGACCTGAACCACAGCAGCTGAAGCAAAGCTACACTCCCAGCATCTTGTCACAACTAAGAGGAGCTGCAGACAGGGGGAAATGAGAGGAGTAAAATATGTGGGCATACAGACACAGGCCAGATAGTGGTCACAACTCCCTTGGCCATGCCGAAGCTTGATAATAAAAGTGTTCCTGGCTTTCTCTCTCTTTGCATCTGAGGAGAGGCTCCCCAAGGCTTTATCTTTAACCCCTTCCAAAGTGAGGTGCCTGCTGTCCCTTAGGAGCAGAATGGCTGAGCACTGGTCCCTTTAGTGGCATGGGGTTTTGAGGGAACTTGTCTGCCAAGCAGCACACAATGCACTGATCATCAAGCCTTGTATCAGAGCCTCCTGCTGCTCTGGCTCATGCTCCATGCCTGCTTTGCTGCTGACAGGGAATGAAGAGTCTGCACCAAACCACTCCTTTCCAGCCTAATCCTGAACACTTCCTGCTCTGTCCAACCCATCTCTTCACAATGGAGACCAGTTCAGTTCACACTTGGGTCAGGATTTGTCTGTTTGTGATGGGATGTGCTGGGGTTTGGCTTAGATCTCCAGCACATCATTCACGTGCTGAAGCTGGGTGCAAAATTCCTTTCCCAGGGAGTATTCCGCTCTCTAGGCCAGAGCCATGGCAAAATGCCTGTTGATATCACTGCAAGGAAGAGCATGGGCATTTTCTCTCATTTCTTGCTTGCTTTGTCTCTCCCTCCCTTGCAGAAGTCTGGGTCTTGCAGAGTTGTCTGCCTTGATCATTGGGAACAAGGCTTTCTTTGTAGTGTATATTCACAGTCAGGAGGCTGAAAAGAAAGGGGAAAGACAAACTGTTCTTCCCAATGCAGAGATCAGTAACAGAGATGCGGGGATGCAGTTTGACTGATCTTGCCTCTCAATGGACCTTTAGCATCCTTATAGCATTTAGATGTTTTCGATGCGCTATAGGAATACCCTACTGTGTCAAATCAAAGGTTGGCCCGGCCCAGTATCCTGACCCTGTCTGCACCTAATTAACAGTGCCTAGAGGAAATGTAAGAAGAGAGCAAGTGTGTATTGACACATTTCCAATAGCCTGTCCCATCTGCTATAGCTAATAGAACTTAAGAACTTCCTAAGATAGAGACAGTGTTATAACTGTTAATAGCTTTTGATGGATTTTTCTTCCCCAGGTTCTTCTAGGGAAGAACTTCTTTAGCTCAGGTTAACTTTAGACATCAGCAGCATCCTTTAACAAGGAATTTCACCGTTTCCATTGATGAGGAGAAACGCTCCCACCTCCTTTTGTCTATCTTGAATCTGCTGTGAAAAATTTCACCTAATACAACCTACGTCAGTGGCAAACCCAGTCATTCCCTGTCCACCTTCTCCAGGCCACTCATTGCTTGGCACATCTCTTAACCCTCACCCTTGAGCCTTCATCTGCAAGCAACTCCCATTACAAAATACATCATGGGAACAGCCCTAGGTCATTGGAAAGCAGATGCCATTTCTGCTACTGTGACTCTCTTTGCAGCTTCAGTCCCAGGTTGCGAATCGACGCAGTCACAGATGCACAAAGAAAGGCAAAATGTCTCTTTTTCTTTTAAAATTCTTTATTTATAAAAAAGTACATTTTTTTTTTCCACAGCTGAGCCACTATTGGGTTTTATACAAGTAAAAGGAAGGGTGATGCAACACCCTGCCCACACAAATTATAACCATGAAAATGCCTCCCTGGACCCCAAACAAACAAATTACAAAGGATGGAAAACGAAACGAAACAAAACCCAAACAAAAAATCATAAAAGTCCATTACATTATTATTATTATTTTTATTTTTTATTTTTTACAAAAGCACTTACAACACAGATTACAAAAAAAAAAAGAAAGAAAGAAAGAAGTGGGGTTGGGGTTGTTTGTCTGTCTATAGTCTTTATTCCACAATTTAATTACAGCAAGAAGAGGAAGAAAAGAGAGATCAAATCACTGCAGTTAAGGAATTATGCTTAAAAACCAGAAAGGCAAAAGAAAAGAAAAATCAGATCCTCAGTATGAGTACCTCCACCAATACCAGTTTATACTAGCAGAGGATCGGACTCCATAGGCTTCTTACATTCACCCCCAGGTAAATGTCATATGAAAGTCACACTGGTCCAAAGTACAAACTCACTCCCTTCTCTAAGGCTTGGGTTTCCTTCCCTTGCTGGTGGACTGAATCCTCCCCTTAGCCCCATTGCAGAAGGCAGCACCCTCAGCTCTAGCACCCCAGCCCTGGCTGTGCTCTGCAGAATAAAGAACAGGCATCAGTACACATGATGCTGGCAGCATCACTTCTCCTCACTGGGTCCTAGCAGAGCAAACAGACCCCAAAACATCAGTGGGCCCGAGATACCCCCCTCATTTCCACAGTATGAAACCCCCTCGCTTTGTGCAGCCCCACAGGCACAACACATTTGCCTCCTCAGTGGGCTGGGCAATGGGGTTTCCCCTCCACTCTTGAGCATAATGACTGGTGGCTGAACCTCCAAAAAGCTGTGTGTGTGCCTCTGTGCTTATGCATGGGAAAGAGTAACAGTGAAGGAGAGCAGCAGCTCCTGTTCTAATTTCATTCCCTCCTCTAATTGCTTGAAGATCAATCAGTCTTTTGAATCTCTCTCTCTCTAACCCTCAGTGATTCCTGCTGAACAGTTGTTGTGTTCCTTTTTTGACTCAACATCAGGAAAATGGCTCCCTTTGTCCCTTATGTCTTTGCAATCAATTTGGTGCTACCGTTTGGCTTGACTTTTTTATCTTTACTCAGAAATCTTCAGGGTTGGTTTGTTTTGGGTTTTTTTTTTTTAATCCTTTTCTTTTTTCCCCTGGCTGAATGAAAATGTTTTAGCAACAGGGGTGGGGTGAAGGAATCTGGCAATTAAATAAGGGAAAATAACATCACCGGGGCGAATGGCGATGAATAATCGCAGAGCTAAGCCCCAGCAGGAAAACAGCTGGGGTGTCTTTGTACATAAACTACAGGCTTGTTTTGGGTTGTGACATCGATGCGTCTGCATCACTACCACTCCCTGAATACACACAGGGGCCTGGCCCAAATTCAGCTGCATTTGCTTTGTTGAGATGTGGGTGAGACCCAGAGCGATGTACCACAGGGCTCAGGCTGACCTCTCCTCATCTGCCTGTTCAGCTTTCCCATAGGCACACCTTACATCTTGAGGTACCACAAGTTTTGCCTCAAGTTGCCATGCAGGATCAGGGCTTGGGAAAGGAAAAGCACCATGTTGATAAGTCTCTTCACTGGCAAGAACCCAGCAAAGGAATGTGGACAATGATACCTTCAAATGGAGGTAGGGCAACCGGCCATGCCTCCAAGGCAGCTTCCATCTTCCAAATGGAAGCTTCTGCTTGTTCTTTGCAGCGTCCCACAGGGACGTTTTACACCTCTTTAGCACCTCTGATGAAACCGGGGTAGAGAAGCGGGGGAGTTTTCACTTGAGGTAGCCTGAGGGTCCCTGGGAGAGGTGGCTCAGTTGGCCCAGCCTGTGGGAAGTGCATCACCACTGAAAACCGGCAGCTTGACTCCAGCCGGCCAGAATCTGGACCACTGCGAGAAACTGAGGCACAAAGGGACAAGTGACACTGTCCCCCAAGGTAAGAAGATTGCCCCTCTGCCTTCCCTCGCAGCCCTAGGGACCACCAGGAGGCAGATTGTCCCTGCAGGATGAGTACTGCACGGTCTCCATCGCTCTGCTCCCCTGCAGAACCTCCCAGGATACACATGGTCTCGGATTTGGCATCTCTACTGAGTTCACCCTTGCATTCGAGTAGAAACAGGTACCACTTTCTTCCTGACACTGCTGCAAAACCTGATCTAATTTCCTTCAATGACCCCCTCAGAGCAATTCAACCCGGAGAAGGGAGTGATGCTATTACTGGATCAAAACAGCTCTCGGATGCAACATCAATCTGATTGTTTTCCTGCATGCTTCTTTTTTCTTCTACATTGCTTCAGTTTAATGGCTAATCATTTGGCTAATTACCACCCCAAGAGTCTTTAGGCCAATTAGCTGACCTTGCAAGGGACAGCAAGAAGCAAATAACTGCACGGAGGTGGCATCTCTCTATGGCTGTGTGGATAATTGCACCAATGCAGTAATGCTGAAGGATGACGAGGAATGCACTACTGAACCTTGAGCTTCCTGAACCCCGCAGGGTACCTCACTCTTGTGCAATACTGTCTAAGGATCTTCCACTCCAGGCTTGCCCAGGTTCTGGATGAGAAATAACCATCTGATCCTCTTTCTGAGCCACTTTGATGAGCTAAATGGCTGAGCTCTTTGCTATGCTTGTGCTGGTGGGAAACAGAAAGTGGGATGGGGCAGAAAGAGAACTGTATATAAGCTTGTCGTGGTTTAACCCCAGATGGCAACTAAGCACCACAAAACACCTGGAAGCACCATATTGCTTCGCTATCTCCTCTCCTTTCTTGCAGTCCCACTGTTTTTCTGAGCTAACTATGTGGACTGTGTAAGAATGGGCAATGAAGAAGCCAAGGAGGCTACATATCACAAAATGACACCTCTAAGTGTCTAGTGGTAGCTAACAGCTACCAAAGCGTATTCCTTCGAGTTCCTTGTTCATACTTCCTGCAAGCCATACATTATCTCAGGAGCACTCACACTGGCCCCTTCCCTCCCAGATCTGTCTGCTTCATTTGCAAAGCTTTGTACCTTTGGTCTTTAGGAGACAACTTCACTGTGGGCTGGGACCCTGGGGGGATGTGGAGTCAGTGCAATGTGAATTTGCCAATGAGCTCAGTGGTCCCTGCCTGTGACTGGTGCAGAACATGAAAGAATCACTGCTGGACCCCGCAGGCTTTATAAAGGGTTGTTTTCTTCCACCTGCATTTCCTCATGGAACGTATCCGTCCTGGGGGAGATGTGCAGAGGAGGGGCTGTGCCACTGATTTCCACTCTGCGCTTGGTCATGGACCATGAGGAGTTTGATGTTGGCGATGTTGTCACAACCCTTTTTAGATCCCTGTTGTGAAATTCAGATCTAAAGGATAATTCACTTGAGAAACGGACTTTGTGGAGAATCATCTCTGAACCACAAACGGCACACACCCCGTGTTACATTAAAGTAAGGTGTGGCTAAGGTACAGTGCTCAGCAATGCTGCTCTGTCCTGATCCAGATTATAGGTTCAATCCCAACAGATCCCGAGGGAATCTCTGTCTGCTCTGCTTTGAGTGGACACAAAGCAGCCTTCCTGTGGCATTTGGCTGTTCTGCCAGAAGCCAGGAAGCCTGAAGGGCTGGCAGGAACAGCAGAAAGATTACAGGGTAACAATTGGATTTCCCATTCCCTCACACCACTAACTCAATAAGAGCAAGCTACAAAGTGGGGATGGCTCAGGCTGAGCCTCAGTTGTCTGGACCAAGCACCACACGCAAAGGAAAGCATTGGAGGCTGCCTGGATGAGAGATCTGACCTTCACTCATCTGCATGGGTCTCATTCTCCACTCTCCCTTTTGCAGCAGGATAGCTACTGGATGCTATGGAACAGAACCCAGCGGGTAAGGCAGGAGGAGAATTAGTCCTGTTACTTTTAGATGTGCATGATAACACAGCTCAGAAAACTGGGGATTTCTTTTCAAACAAAACATTTATTTGTACATCAACTTAAAAAAAAAAAAAAAGAAAATTAAAACAACCCACAAGAAGGAAAACAAGCCCCAACCCAGTGAATCTGATCTGGATATGGTCAGTGTCAGAGGGGCCCTGAAGTCTGGAATCCCACTTATCCACAGAGCAGCGATAGCAGCAATCCAAGCCTCCCCATCACAACACAGTGGCTCAAGGGAAGGGAGGACAAGATCAATACCCCAGGCTCACTCAATCCTGCCCTGTCTACCAAGGCTCTGCTTAGAAGAGGGATGTGATATTGAAAAAGTGGCAATCAATGCAGACTAATGGATATAAAGGCTGGGGTTGTTGCTAGGAGAGTTAAAGTACCCCCATGCTCTGACAGCCCCTCCTCAAAAAGAAGTGTAAACACATGACGATTAAGTCTTAGTGGTATAATAAAACTTAGGGGCCTGATCCTGTGCTGGAGCCCTCAAAGACACTGGATGGTACACTGGGAGATCTGCCCTGCCAGGGCCAGGCAGTGGGGCTGTGGAAGAAGCAAAGTGGTATCAGTTGGTCCCCTTCCCCAGGTGAGGTGTGCACGACCATAGCGGCAGAGTTAACTGCTCTGTGGCTGGTACAAGCGACAACAACAGCAACGAGAACAAAAAGAGCCAGTATTTCTCTGAGCCATCACAGGGGGGAAAATGTCAGCAATAAATACTCCTTTCCTTTCTTTTAAAAGAACACTCAAACAAAGACAGAAAATGAAAAGCCAGGAAATAATAAATTGCAGGAGGAAAATGGCAGCTGTTTCCCTGCCCTGCTATCAGCCCATGCACCTGGGGTTTGTTCTAGGGCTTTTTCTCCCCCCCCCCGCTTTCTTCTAATTCTCCTAGTTTGTTTTGGAGTCATTAGAAACGGGGAGTGGATCTCCCCAGGCATGCAGTGGGCAATGGGATACCCAGACCCCACTGAAACCAAAGTGATTAAGGTTTTTTGCCTAGTCAATCAGTTCACCTTATAATGGCACCTACATTTCCATCGCCATAATCTTTCCTGGCCTCTGTCCTACGGACAGCCCACTTGACCCCCTCGCAAGGTTATAAAACAACAAAGAAGACAACATACAAACAAATTCCAGTGTTTCGGGGTGCGGAGGAGGAACCTCGGGGGGGGAAGTGGGGCCGAAGGGCACTCTGAGACATGAAGACACAAACAAGAGTGTAATATACAGGCTGGGCAACAGTCGTTAAAGCAAATAGTAACACCTAAGCCACCGACCAATACAAACACCACAGAAGGGGACGAAAAGTCATCAAGGGAAATTAAAAAGCAAAACCAAAAACAAAAACTGAGAAAATAATTACCCGACCTCCCACCTCCCGCCCCCCATCCCCCCCCAAAAAATGATCTGTAAGCAAAGCTGCCCTCCCCGCTCGCTCCTTGCCACTGCTGGCAGCATCCAAAGTCTCTGCTTGAGCGCCTGGGGCAGCAGGGGGGTGAGCGCTGTGCGTGCAAGTGTGTGTGCGAGCGGCCGCGCACGCTCGGCTCCGCTCGGCAGGGATGCAGGGCAGTGGGAGGGCATCGCTCGTGGTGCGCGTGTGTGGATGTGGATGTGTGTGTGTGTGTGTGTGTGTAGCGATGCGGTGCCGAGCTACACGTACCACTCCTTTTTGGAAATAAAGGATCCGTCGTTCTGTGAGACCATGTTCTCCGCGATGTCGAGCTGCTCCGGGTCGTATTGGAAGCCGAGTGTCCTTTCGTCATAGGGTTCGGGGTGCGCCTCCCCTTCGTCTACCGTGAAGTAAGGCCGCTTAGCATCCTCCTCGTATTTGTTGGGGCCACCCAGCTTGCGCTCGCCTCCTGCATCCTCATCCTCATCTTCATACGTGCTGCCGCCCAGCGGGCCCGGCTTCTTCTCGTCGTCCGAGTCGTCGGGGTACTGGAGGTTTTGGGCCATGGGGGGGTGATGCTGCGGGATGCCGGCCTTGCTGTAGCCATTGCCGTACACGTGCTTCTTTGTGCTGTAGTCACCCTTGAAGGTGTGACGCCGGCGCCGGAGTACCACAAAGAGCACCACGGCCACCACCAGGACCAGCGAGACTCCTCCCACTATGCCCCCAATCACCGGTGTGGGGATGTTCGGCTGCACCATGGATTTGCGATCATCGATTGGAGACGGGGTGTAGGGAAATTCTGGGTAGGAAAAGACAGATGGAAGGGGGAACAGTGTCAAACCATGCGGAAACGCGCCCTCCCTCCATGCTTTCATTGCCATTTTTGTGGGGTGAGGGGGTGGGAAGATGAGGGTAAGGAACAGGGAAGGAAAAAAGTAGGGAAAGGGGAAGAGGGTGCATCCTCAGAGGGAACAGCGCATGGGAGCTTTGCTGAGCAAGGGGAATGCAGCGTGCTGTGCCAAGCTCGCCAAGCCTCATGCAGGAACAGGCTGGAAGCAGTGTTTCCCTTCCCACCCCACCTGGTTTCTCCAGACGAGCACAGATCCTACAAGCCCAGTGCCTTGAGTCCAGACGCTTGCCATTTTACTGGGTGAATTTCAGGTCCAGTTTACCAGAGCACACCGACAGCCCCAGAGTGCTCCTGCTGGGGAGCAAGACCCAGACCCTGTTCAACAGTGAGCAGGGAGATTCCACTGCTGCTCCTATAGATGCCATCCTAGATCTGCCACCTCTGCAGCCCCCTTCTTGGCATCCCAGCTTGGCTGACCCCAACCAGTGCAGGCCAGGCCAGAAGGCAGCAGCACTTTGTGATCTGCCCTCCCATCCGCCCCACAAGTGATGTGCTCAAGGCCATGGCTGGCTCCTGGACCCACTTACTGCCCTGGCTGTACCCTGCAGCACAGGGGCACAGCCCTCCCACTGCGGCCAGCTGAATGCTCATGCTAATCTTGTTCCTACAGTTACCCTGACCTATTTAAAAAAGCCATAAATCCTGCAGAGAAAGAAAAGACATCACAAAGAAACTCTTCTCTTTCAGTTCAACACCTACACTTGGGCACAGACAAAGTTTGACCCAGGACTTACATCAATTTTCCCTGGGCACAGTTACAGCCCCTGGCCAAACTCAGCTTTCACACACTGCCTGTTGAGCATCTCTGTCCGTTAGGCATAAAGAACCAAATGGCTCTCTTGGTACTTTGTCTGCCTCTGAATTTAGACAGCAGACTCCTGGTTCATGCCCCCCGGCAGCCTTGCCCTCCCACACTATGCTCAGACCCCTCACACTGCTTTTTTCCACCCCCAAGGCCTGTCTGCAGTCCTTGTTTGCTGCTCTGGAGCCTCCTGGCCCTCACATTTTCACCTGGCAGCCAAGGAGAGGTGCAGAACAACCAGCAATCTCAGCACACCCTCCCAGAACAGCAGCCGGGATAGGGCGATGAGGAAGGAAGGGCTCAAAGGCAGCACATTTAAAAGGGATATGAGGCAGAGCCTGCTTCTTGCCCCCTCTTCATGTACCTGTGGGTCTGCCTGCTGCTGGAAGTCATTTTCCTGTGTTAGAACAAGCAGGAGCTGGGCAGGGAGTGGGTTTCCCTGCAGCACAGCTTAGCCCAGCTGCTGAAGGAAGAGGGTAGAACAGAGCATCCCCAGGGCAGAGGCAGCTCCTGAAACAGCTGCAGAGTTTGGACAAGGGTACTGAATTCGAGCAATTGCTGGCCTGATCCTTGTGGCATAAACGTTTTGCTTGTGCCTGAGAGCTGTTTCGTGCCTGCCTTTCCTGAGACATCATCCCGACAACAGCATCTTGGTTTCTGCAGTGCTGACTTGCCTCGAGCAGAGCCTCACGAGCCCGCAACCACACACAGAGCAGCACACTGGGCAGAAAGAGCTGGAAGACAGGCAGATGGAAGGGTTCCCTGCTGCAGTCAGAATGAGGAGCAAGACACTGTGCAGGCAGGAGCCAGCGTCCCTGTCCAAAGACAGCCTTCAGAGCAGGAGCAAGGGCACGTCTTTCAGCACGGGGCTGGTTTCTGGAAAGCCAAAGCCCCACGTTGCATCAACAACACATGGCTTGTCACAGCCAGCTGGTTCATACAAAACCTCTCTGCAGAGGCAGTAAGAAATGTCACGTACGTCCCCTGGTAGCCCTTGCTGCTGAGGGCTCAACTTCAACCACACAAGCATCCATACAGCTCTTTCTGCCCTCACCCATAGCACGTCCTCAGCCCTGCTCTTTGCTGTCACAGCCTTATTCACCCCACAGCTCCAGTCTGAAGCCTCTTCCTACCCAGAGCAAGGCATGGGACCCAGACATGGTGTGCATGTCCCTAAAGCCATACTGATCTCTGCCCCTCTCTGCCTCCCAGCGCTGGAGCACGGACGGATCTGAGAGCAGAAATCTGTGTCTGTGCACGATTTCAAAAGGAGCTTGGCCCACTTTTCTATTGAAAGCCTCATTAACAGCCCAGGCTGGACGCAGGAAGCAAAAGGACGAATGTTTTTCTACCTATTTTTTCCCTGCCCTTTGTGCTGCCCACCCCTAAGATAGCACTCTCCTACGTGCCACCCCCCTGCCACTGCCAACGCCGCGGACACGAACACTAACACGCTGCTGTGTTGGATTTCACACGTTGTGCAGGGAACAAACTATTTTCTGCTCGGATCCCATCCCCATCCTCCTCGCAGTGGCCCAGTTCCCATGCCAGAGAAAACAAAATCAAACTGTGGGAAGAGAGGGAGAGGAAAGACGGGAAGATCGCAAACCAGCAGCCGACACCATCCCCTCCCTACCCACATAATTCCCTCCCCGCTCGTCCACCCACCGCATTACCCCGGAGTATGGAAAACCGAGTGGGGATGCGGATGCGGAGGGGGAACGTGGTACAACGGTACAAGCGACCAAGAGAGGAGGAGGAGGGGGACCGGCTGCTCTGGAGCAGGGCAGGGCACAGGCCCGACACCGCCGCTGGATGGCGGTACAGACCGCGCTGCCTCCGCAGCCCATCCCCGTGGCCGCTGGGCTGCTGCGAGCGGTCAGGCCGGGCTTAGCCGGTAAGGGATGGGGGTCCCGGGCTCGGGGCAGTGCTCCTGCCTCGCAACAAAGTGCAGCCTCCTGCTATGGTTCGACACCCAGGTAACGTGAACTGACGGATGGGTTGCTCCTTCATCAACTACAGGTTACCCAGGTAACGAGAAACGAATGACCTGGGACAGGTTCTGTTCTCAGCGGGTGCTGCTCCACACACAGCTGCTGCTGTCAGCCCCACAAAGGCGGATTTACCCCTCTGCCCACCGAGCTTGGTGTCTGGGGTGCACAAGAGAGCCTGGGGAGAGAGGGCAAAGTGTGGGAAAAGGATCCCCCTTTTTTGTGTCCGAGGGGTGCGTGAAATTTCTGGAAAGCAGTGCGCAGCCTGAGCGTGCCGGGGGCCCCATGTGAGAAATCCATTAGGAAGAGTCTGCAGAGAATTAAAGCCGCTGTGAAAAGCGGGCTGGAGAAACAGGAGACAGCCGAGAAGAGGGAGGGGGAACAAGCCAGGCTTTAATGCCAGCATAAAAAGCCTCCCCCTCTCCTGCTCCCTCCCCCCCATAAAAGAAGGAGTGCTGTATGAATAGGAATTAGAGCAGCAACACTATCTGCCTGCTGCCCAGCTCTGCCAGCTGTTGCATTCAGCCCTGCTTCCTGTCCCCGTGCCAGGAGCCGGACCTCTGGAGCGGCAGCTGGGAGTGCAGGGAAACGGGGCCAAGCCCACAGGTTCTCCTTATCCCTCCATGCAAGGCTCCGAGCATCCCCCTGCCCCGGCTCCTGCCTGCTGCCATCAGTACCCAGTGACAAACCAGGCCTTCCCCATCACAAAATACACGGTTTTAAAACCACATCTTTCTTCTAATGGCTGGTTTCCAATGAAAAAGAGACGTATGCAAATCATCCTGCCTGTCCATCATCCTGCCTTATCTACTGCTTTTTGAACCTGTTGGCCAATTTCAACGCTATCTGACAGAATGAGCTCAAATTATCCTATCATAAAGCTCTTGGAGAGAGCTGGAGTGGGATCTTTGGTAGAGGTGAGAGCTAAACCTCATTAGACATCAGAGAACCCATGGGGACAAGAGGCTGCTCCCAAGGGCAGGAAGGGCCCAGATCAGAAAAAGCTTAGTTTTAGACATCAAGTAATTCTTCTAGGATATGCAGATCCACAGGAAACCAGCTTTCAAAAGCCCTTCTGCTTATCACACTGCTTAGATATTTGAAAAGATACCATTTCCTGTGGACACATTCCTTCTTGAAGTTACGTTTCCATCCTTCTTCCTTCAATCATAAGCACCAAGGAAAAACCCAGCACCAGCCAAGGTTCTCACTGTAGCCATGGGCATTGAGGACAACGTCAAACTCCATAAGAAATCACTTTCTTGACATGTATCAGCCCAAGCTGCTCCTTGCGTGAAGCTCTTCCAAAGGAAGACTCTGGATTGGATTTCCTCCTGCCTTGCAAAACCAGACACCCATTGCAGTGGGAAGCAGAAGGGGGAATAGCCAGGGTGAACAGCAGCTCCGGGAACCTTAATTCCAATGGGTTTCCCAGTTCCTAGCTGGTCTCAGCAAACACAGCAGTGATCATGTGGGGTTTGGTAAAAGACAGCTTGCTGATGGCAGAGCTTCCCTTGCCACTCCAGTCCATGCCAAATTATCCCAGGGCTGCAACGTGAGAAACCTGTAGCACTATCTTCTTCCCTTCACAACAGCCTTTGCAGTGATGAATGCCCATCTCTGGCTTTCCCTCTCCCTACCAGGGATTCCTGTTCTCCTGTGGAGCAGGGTCATTGGGAGAGGAAGCAGTGGGGATGGAAAAACCACTGGCAGCTAATCCAGAAGTTCAGCAGCTGCCGCTGGCATTTCAGAGTGTGACGGCTTTCAGGCCAGATGCCAAATGTGTCTTAGGTTCTAATCTCTCTGTCAGGTCACCTATCGCTTGTCAATCAAGTGCTGCTCCCCCAGGGGCCCGCTGGCACAGGCACCATCAGACAGGATGCAGCAGACACTCCTACCGCATCCATGCATCTCAAAGATTAGCATCAGTCAGACCCCCCAGGCTTGCTCCTCTGGCCCTATGTCCTCCCATCTAAAGCAGTCACGAGCAAACACTTGCTGGTGCAGCATCTGGGCTTCAGCTGCACTGAGCATCCTCTTCAGCTCTGAGCCTCTGCAAAGGGCTGGGGCCACATAGCAGAGAGCTCCAGCGAGCCCCATGGGCTGTTTGCAGTGACCTTGCTGGGATGAGATCACTGGTGGTGTGCAAATAACTCCCTGATGAAAGCCAAGCAAATGGGGGGGCCATCAGCCCCTGCTTGCATGTTGCACACCCAAGGCCAAGGCTGCAAAGCTTGGCCCTGGGCAGGGAACAGCACAGACTGTCCATGAGCCTGCTGTATCCTGGAAGAAAGGACCCCTTCCTGGCCTTGGGAAGCAGGTAGGAGCCTGTCTTAACCTCTTTCTCCTTGTGCTTCTGCTGGCTAAAGCCAGTACACAAGTGCATGAATATACCCCTGCAGACACACAGATGTGTATGTACACACATGCACTGCTGCACACAAGCCCATGCAGCGAAGCACATGTTCATTAATACATGCATATTCATACATGCCAATGTGATGCTCTTGCACCCTGCATGCGCACATGACTGCAGGCACGCAGGTCTGGGGGGCCCGTTTGCATGCCAGGATACAGACTGGGGTCACACATATAGGTTATAACCACAGCCTTCTATAGGTCACCTAACCGCCTGCAATAAATAGTTACATGTCACACTACGTGGCTTGGCTGCAACTGACAAAAGTCCTGCAAGGCAGGAGAAGCTATTATGGGAACAGATTGCTGGAATAAAATATTAAATTTCCTCTTATCAATCTCTTTAATGTGCTATAACTCTAATAGAAGTGTTCAGCCTTCTCCCTGCGAACAAATCGCCCTCCCCACGAAGGGGCTGAACTATCCCTGCACTCCTATCTGGAGCCAGGGCTGGGAGGAAGGATGCTGTGCGGCAGGAGGGGGAGGTCTGTACCCAGGGAGACAGGAGGGGGAAAAGCTGCTGCAGGGTTTTCTCTGCATCAGCCTTCTGTTTTTTCTCCTCCCAAGGCTGGCTGCTCCCTAGATTGAACTCCATTTATTGCATGCAGCTCTTGAAAGAGGTTTCGTGGTCCACTGACAATCCCTAAATTGCCTGCAAGACCCAAACAAATGTACCTGTAATAGCTGAGCGAGGACGGCTGAGCCCTCCCCAGCACTGGCCTAATCGGTCCTTAGGGAGAGTTGGATAAACATATTCAGATCCCATGAATTATTAAAGGCGTTTTTTTATGTGGTGGAGGCCTGGCCTGACAGATTGCCTGGTAATCCCTCCTAGCCAGGCAGCTGCAGGAGTGCCCTTCCTTCCCTCTCATTTAACCTCAAACCCCGTAACCTGCTCCTTTGGGAATAAACTGAGATTA
>JBCJKH010054164.1:34833-45706 GCA_039877255.1 Loriculus beryllinus
GGCAACCCATTCCAGTGCCTCACCACCCTCACAGGAAAGAATTTCTTCCTTATATCCAATCTAAACCTTCCCTGTTTTAGTTTTAACCCATTACCCCTTGTCCTGCAAAACTCTCATCTGGGAACAGGGAAGAAACATCAGGTCCCTACTTTGACGCAAGGGTTTGGGATGGGTGAGAGCAGCCAGGCAGCCCTGCAGACCCCACTCTCCCTGTGCTCACCATGCAGATGCAGTGCAGACATCAGGGGTGCTGCTGTCCCCAGCTCCCAGCAAAGCTGACCCGGAGGCTTGATCCTGACCTGGCCTGGATTGGAGCCCATGACCTAGAGGTGAACTGCTCTATATCCCATATCCAGTCTCCCACTGAGTTTATTTTCGAGTGTGGCAGATCAAAGACTGTTGTCAGGAGCAAATCTATCAAAGGCTCAGCACCCGAAGATGGATACAGTTCTCTTTAATGTTTACTTTTAACAAGCATTCTCCTTCCTATTGTTCAGCAATTGCTTTAAAATGGATAATTACCAGATTTCCCTATAAATGGGAAAAAATCAGGAACCGTAAATCTTCAGCTGTGCTACTACCTGCACACTGCATGTATCACATCAGGGAAAAACAAGCTGTGGAGCAAAGCCGTTCCCAAGTGACCATGTCTCTGCTGGTTTTCACTCCAGCAGCAGGTCCTCCCTGCTTCCCAGCGATGTCACCAGCCCTGCTCATCCCACCACTTCTCCATAAGCACTGCAAAACTCCAGTGTGAGTGCTTCAGCAATTCACATGGGGAGAACCTGTGCATTCAAGACAACGAATTCCAGCTCATTGCTGTCTCTGCTTTGCCTTTGCATACACTGTAAGCCCAGCTCTCTGCACACACTGGTTTTCAGTCAAAAATACAACCATTTTAGTGGAGTTGATCCTGAATTTTACTCAAGTGACTGGAAAGAGCTTCTCTGGCTGCATTATCATAGCCACAAGACACCAGAAACCCCTGGAAAATTGCCATCCAGTAGGAATTAACTGACAGCACTTTGTAACCTCTGATGTGTTTGGAAGAAATGAACCCTTCCTCTATGTCCCCTATGCAATGACCCACTCCAAGCTGAACTCAAGCAACGGTGGGCATGCCACCTTCTGAGTCCTGGTATCTTCCTCATTGCACAAACAGCTAAAAAATGAAGGAACATGGACCAAAAGGTAAGGGTTGGTCCTGTGGCTCAAGCAGCAAACTGGCATTCAGGGAATTCTGTCCCTCTCCCCCCAAAAGGGCTGGAATCATCTGCCCTGAGGACTGATCTGAGTTCTGCTACAGATAACGAGTGGCTTGGGGTAACCAACCTCATTCCCTACTCCCTGTGCAAGCTGGGATACTTGTGCCCCTTTTGCTGGGATGTCACAGGAATTATCTGGTACTTGAGAAGCTCTTAAATCCATGGAACTCACAGGTAACAGCTCAATGTGGCCCTGTAGAACTATGATAATTCAGACCCGAACACATTCTGTTTTGATTTTATGACTATGAATTCACTGAAACAAGTGACAGAGAAATATGATTCACCATATTCATATGACTATTTCCAAACCAGTTTGTACTTTATCAGAGCAATTGGAAAGGACCCAACTGACTTAAGAAGATTGCTCTATTTCACATTTCTGTTTCTAGTAAATACCTCAGGACAAAAACATCCTCCTGCAGCATAGAGAGACAAAGGACAAAAACGTGTTAAATCCTAAAAGGGAGATGGAGGGGGAAGAGATAAAGAGTTTACTTCTATTATCTTTACCATATGTTCTAGTCCAACTGGGTACACATAAACAGCATGTAATTTTCAAGTGCAGCTTTAGACCCTTTGAAGTGACCTGACCATGCTACTGATTTATTTCAAACTAACCTTTCTCTTTGAACCCTAGGTCAAGGTTAATTCTATAATAAAACATACCTTGCACAGCTGGCTTTTCCAGTGGTGCTAGCAAGCAACGAAGCCCACAGTCGTAAGCATTCATTTCACTGAGTGTAGTATTGTATTTCTATTTTCCCTTCCCTGTATTAATTTCTTTCACAGAGCCTAGTTAAGGGGGGGAAAAAAATCCCTTTTCCGGTCCATGAGATCAATTTTAAACACACTGGAATTAAATGAAGATATTTAAGCCCCATTTCTTTGCTGAAATGCATCCGCCAACACCAGAAACTATTCTTATTACACTCTATGTTAAATAATCAGATCTTCAAGCCATACAGCTCCAAACTCCTCCACTGGCAATGACCCTTTCAGAACCTTGCATAAAACCATCTCAGCACTGAATGGCAGCAAACCACCAAGAACAGCTTTTCTATCGAGGAATATAAAATTGGGAAAGGGAAATACATTTGAAGGGCACTTCTCAATGGAAAAAAGAAGCCCATAAAAGAGAGCTCCTTGCAAGTGCCTGCAGCCAGCCTTGCCTGCCTGCGGGTATCTAAGGGTAGAAGCACTCCAAGCAGGGCTGCAGCAGTGTGCGATGAGCTTGGTGTGGGATGCAGTTATTAGGCGATGCTGAAGTGCAGACCACAGTGTTCAAAGGCTGCTCATCCGGATGTTTTTGAGAGGACTGGGAAGATGCTTTGGAATCTCAGCCTCCAGCCCATGGCACATATTCACAGCACTTAATTAAAAAGCAGCAACACACAAGCTAAGCCAGCAGCTTAAAACTGACACTGAAGCCTTGCCAACACTGAGCCTGATAGGGCTGTAGGGAGAGGAATGAGATGAGATCTTCTGGGTTTGGGGCTTCCATGGGGCTCAGCCTGGAAGACCTTTTCTGCTGTAGCCAACACCAGGGTGGATTGTACTTCCCATCCAAATGAACAGTGACTTTATCCTGAGTGATCCTCACACACTTTGCAGGCCTGAGGCTACCGTGGGTTGATGTTCAGCATCATCAGCACACAGAGCTGCACCACCCGTAAAACAAGCACCAAAAGCTTTCAGCGCTTCATCTCTAACTGAGAAGCCACTTTGTAAAACTGAGTTTTAGTCCAGGGTTGGATGATTTTGACCAGACAGCACTCTCGGTCAGCATCAATACAGCAAACTTGTTATCTCATCAATCTCTGTCATTGCCTAACACAGCTGAGCCTGCCGTAATGGGAGCACCATCCATTTGAAATCCCAAAGGTAGGCATCCATTTGGGATCAATGCTCTCAGAATCTCCATTAACTGTTACAACACCAGTCATGGTTTAGATCTATTTTGGGTTAATTCCTTTATGCCAGGAGGAGTCGGCAAAAGGTCTTCTCTTCCTTTGAGAGACTCATTTAGAGATCTACAAAGTGGCTGCACAGTGAGCCCAGTGTCTCCACAACTAATGTGGTTCCAAGCAAACTTTTTTCCCTTTGATCTTCCATCCCTTTTCACCACACTCTTTCTCTTCTAGCTTCTCCTCAGGAAGCAGCACACATTTTGCTATGCAAAGTGTCTTTGCCCATCCCAGGAGTGGTATTCTTCCCCTCTTCTCTACCACAATCAGTGCTATTTTAAATGAGGGCACTGGAATTAAACCAATTCAAGAGCTCAATGTAAAATTCCACCCAAATGCATTAAAAGAGACATCTCTACCATGTTCTAATATTGTTTGTTAACAGGTTTTGAAAATGATCACATCTAATGATTTATTAGTGACTGAAACCAGCCAATTAGACAGACAAGGACTGATTTTCAAAGGGATTGCACTGAACAATTTAATCTAATGCAGGATAATAAACACGTCCTGAGCTGAATCACTGACTGATGTCACTAACGGCCTGTCAGAGATACCAGATATTTACAGCAGAATAAGGCACCACATCAGATAAAGTAAAACACATCCTCTCAAGGCTACAGAAACATGGAAAGGAATCTCTCGGGCTCCATTTCAGGTCTGGGTGACTTCCATAATGCCTGAGAACACTCTTTGTGTGGTGCTAGATCTCTGCTCAGAAGTCACCCATCCACGCTGCTGGCATGTGGGAGACTCTCAAACCAAGCACAGTGCAGCTGTTGCTCAGTTTAAGAAAGCCACCAGCACAAAATACAGTGGGAATTGGAATAGTGCTGTGTGTGACACGGAGACTCTATCAGTGTGAGAAGTTCCACAAAGGGCAGGTAAAATCTGGATTTCAAGGTTTCATCCAAAGCCTGCACAACAAAAATCCATTACTAATATGTCAAGAAGGACAATAGCAGCATGGACCTCACAGGCTGGATCATGTTTTAGAGATAAAAACATGTATAGATGTGTAGTAAATTGAGTAACCTGAACCAAAGGTATCTTTAAAATCAGTTTGTCTACATGTTGCCATTAAATACGTCAGACCCAAGCAAGCATTTGTGCTGCCCTGGAATTGATGGCTTCATATTGCAGGCTTGTTCTAGCAGCTTATTGAAAGATGCATTTTTGATAAGATGCTGAAAAGCAGGAAAACAACCCTACAACTTAATTCATGCCCATCACTGTGAAATCACTTTCAATTCATGTAACTGTGCGCAGCTCATGATCTATGTGGTTTAATCCAGAATTACAACCTCCTTATACTCCCAAACCATTCAAGTGGGTCAGTACAAATATGAACTCTGCACTTGGGCATGCAGTTCACATTTTGTTTGCTTTAACACCAGTTTGCCCACAGTGCTTAACACAGCTGGTGATCCTGTTCGCTATGAGCAAGGCCGCAACCTGCAGCTCCAGCAACCTCTGCAGATCCAGTTGTAAGACAAGAGCCCAGCAGCAGGTATCCACAAGTGACCTTAATGTTTTTCCAAGCATCTACAATAGTCTACATGTGCAGTGCCTGTATCGCTCCATAGGTATGTGCAGTACCCCTCGCGAATGAAGAAAGGTGTCAGAAGATACCTACAATCCCTTTACATTTACAAAACAGGTCAGTCTAAGTAACTTGCGTTTACGAGACCAACAGAGTTTCAGATGAGGAGACTCCCACCCTGCTGGTACATTTTGGAACTGGAATGATGCTTCAGAGCACTAACACTGTGCCAGGATTTCAGAGAGGAACTGACTCCAAGTCTCAGGCAATGCAGTGGGTTACTACTGGTAAGAGGCTCAGTTCTGCAGTGCCAGCCTGTGGGAGAAGACTCAAACAAGCCTGGGTTCAGTCTTTGAGGCTACAAGCTTGCATGATAGAATCATAGGGAACAAAGGGGATAAAGGGAACTGCTAAGGAGTAATGGCATCTACATGCTTTTGGCTTACTATCATGTAGATCCGTTAATGTTAGAGCTACATAAACCCAGGTTTTACACAAAAAGCTGCCTCCCTGGCTGATCGTCCTGGCTCACCAGCATTCCTGTTTCTCACGGATGCAACGCCCAAGCTGGCAGTTTGCATCTGCCACATCCCAGGAGCTGGGGATAGGGAGCTGACGTCATGCAGAGGACAGAGCTGGGCTCCCCTTCCATGTCCTCGGTGCCCCATGTGCCATGGACGCGCACAGCTCTCCTTACGAGGGGATGACACCATTCCCCCCTCCCGCCTGTATCCCCATCCCTGTCTGTAACTGAAAGTGCCATTTCGCCCTTGTACCACTCTTCCCGGAGGTAAGGGGGCCGTTCCCCCACCTTCTATCCCCCCTCCCCATCCCCACTCGGGGCCAGGCACCGTTTCCCACCCCAAGCTCTACACTTACGGGGACAGCTCCACCGCCGCCACCCCGCAGCACAGCCGCGACCCCAGCAGCCGGAACGCGGCGCAGAGCGCGCCGGGGCGGAGCGGGGCGGAGCGGGACCCGCGGCGATGCGGAAGGGACGACACCGCCCGGGCGGGAGCTGCCGCGGCACCGGAGCGGCCGCGGCTCCGCAGCCCCGCCGGGCATGGCAGCGCCCGGCCCCGGCCCCGGCCCCGCAGAGGCGGCCTCCCGCGTTAGGGAGGCGGCGGGCAGGGAGCCGCTGGCCGCAGACCTGCGCTGCAGCCTGTTCATCGCCGCGCTGCAGAGCTACAAGCGCGACTCGGCCCTCAGGCCCTTCCCGGGGCGCTACGCGGATGGTGAGAACAAGGACTTCGAGGGGCTGGTGAGTGCCGGTGGCCCCGGGCAGGGTGCGTGTCCGAGCCGGGAGCGCGGGGCTGCGGCATCGCCGGAGCCACCGGACCGCGTTGGGAAGGGGCTGCCTGGAGAGGGGAGCGCAGGCCGAGCGTGGCAGGGATGTTGTGGGTGGGAAGGAGGCGAGGCTGCCCGCGGGTGAGCATCAGGCGTACACATAAAGCAGGATGAGTTGTTCATCCGGGCAAGGAACACGGGGCTTAAAGTGTATTTGGGATTCTGGGCAATAAACCCAACACTTGGAAAATTCCAGCCCTTGCTGGGGGGTATGAAGTGTTAGAAGAGCTTCCCTACGTGAAGTTAACACTGTTTTTGCAAGGGTTTGTGTTTTACGCGGCCTGAGCACTCCTTCCATCTATCCCGCCGCACGTACTGCACTGTGACAGCTTGTTTCCTTTCAGGTGTTTTATTATTCTTGGATGCACTTTACATACATTGTTTGTAAATATGTTCATGACTTTTAGAACAAGTGACAAACTTTCCCACAAACGGGATACCAATGTTTGTATCTAAGAACAGACTGGGGTTCGGTTTACAGCCTATTAGGATGAAATATTGTTTTGTTTTCACTAGAGGTCTCTGTTTAATCATAATGAAAAGGAGTTTGTGCTAAATGCCTGTCTTGTTAGCTTGCAGATACCAAGGCTCTTCCAAGCCTGAAAGAGCTTCTGGAGTCTGTGCCAAACACAGAGAAAAGGACCTGGGATTTGTTCAGTTGGATTTTATCATCTAAGGTCTTCATGATACAAAGCACTAAGAAACAGGAGGTAAGTTCTGAACTCTGAGAGTCTTGGTGAGAGTTTGTCTTTTAAGGCAAGCTTGCACATCAGAGAGTATTTCCTCCTGCCAGAAGTCAGTGGTTAGTTCCTGTGAGAGCTTCAACATGAGTACAGCTTTCTTCCGTATATAGAGAGGGCTCTTTGGTTTTGGGGTTTAAATGAAGTTTTCAGGAACACTGGTTGGAAGAAGCAGTTATCACTGCCAGTAGTTGATGGTGGCCAGAGACTGTAGTCGGTTACCCCCATTAACGTAGCACATACATGCAAGTTCTAGACCAAGATACTTCAACTCAGGTGTCACAGAGCTAGGTCCTGCCTCTCACTAAGAAAGACAACTCTGTACTTCTGCTTGGTGCCCCAGAAATGAGAGCCACTGAGGTACTTCTGTAACAGGGATCAGCATTGTTGTAGAGATTAGTAGCAAGATGAAGACAGCGTCTGTTTTTACTTCTTTCCCCTCTTCCAAGATCAGCTGATGAACATATCATCTTAGTAGCCAAAGTAGAATTGTGATACTGTCCTCATCAAGTATTTCAGAATTCAGTGTGTGTTTTTTCTGGAAAGAATTAGAATTTAGCTTTGATAGCAAGAAACTGTCAGAATTTTTACTGCCTGCTTACTCCTCAGTTGTGGCAGTGTTGGATTCTAACACAGAAAGCATAATCAGAATACATAAAGCCATAGGAAAGAGTAAGGGGCAGTAAACAGAGTGTGGCAGTGTTGAATTGTAACACAGAAAGCATAATCAGAATACATAAGGCCATAGGAAAGAGTAAGGGGCAGTAAACAGAATGTCCAGTGAGCAATCTAACCACATAAACCAACACTTGTATTCCTTCCTGGTTTTAAGTATGAGAAGATCCAAGAACTCACAGGGATGTCTGGGGCTGCGGTTCCCGCTCCCGATTACCTTTTTGAGATCGTGTATTGTGATCAAACCAATACCAAGTTTACTGAGACCAAGGGAGAGCGGGACCTCATCTACGCCTTCCATGGGAGCCGCCTGGAGAACTTCCATTCCATCCTGCACAACGGCCTGCACTGCCACTTGAACAGGGTGAGGCTCCTTGTGCTGGCACCATCTGCCCTTGGTCACTTGCTGCTATTGACATCTCTTAAAAATAGGCCCAAATTCCTTTAGGGGTGTGAAATGTGCTGATGCTGATGGTGTCCTGCTGGTTTCAGTTCAGGGTGGGCCTTTGTGGATGGTTGTGTTGGATTTTCTAGTGCAGCTTGAGGGTAAAGACTGGAAGTGGCACAAAACCGTTTTCTCCAGCGTGACAAATCACAGCTGTCCTTTGCTTCTGTGTAAGGAACTGTAATGCCAATGAGATACTGGCCTATGTGACTGCCTGCAGCTGGAAAGTGCCTGTGCACAGAGAGGAGGGTGGTGGCCCAGGCAGCATAAAGATTCTCTCTTTCTGCCTGGCTTCAAGTTTAAATCAACCAAGTTTTAGGTGCTGCTTGTGAGTGAAGCCTTCTTAGATGGCTTGGTTAAGGGAGACATCCCATAGGATTTGCACCTCTTCTGGTTTCAGTGGAAAGGTGGTTGGGACTCCTGGCTTTGTGTGTCATCTGTAAAGCAGCTTTGACACAGCAGCTGCTTAACCTTCCAGTCAACCTGGGCTATGCTTTTCTCCCATGTTCTTTATGAGTTATGGTTTATCAGGTACAGTGGACTTAACTGGATTAATAGTTTCAGCTGGTGTGGCAAATCCTCTGATTCAGATTTATTAAAACAGTTCTATTTGAAAGGAATTCATAATTGAAAACTACTTCCCTCTTTTCTAGTGAAGCATGGATTTAAATGCAAGTAAAGCCTTGCCTTGTTTGTGGGGCTGGATTATTTGAGTGATGGCAGTCTCAATAAATCAATGCAATGCCTCTAACAGCGGTGCAGTCATGTTGATATAAACCACTTAGCTTGGCAAACTAAATCTGAATCCGGGAAAGCATGAATCTGTCCACACCGAGAGCTGTGCCAAGCAGCTAGGTTGAGGGATGAGAGAGGGCAGCTGCCCCACCCCAAGGAAACTGTGCCAGGACAACAGCAGTGCATGGACCAGACCCAGCACAGGGCAGAAAAGCCTTTCTTAAATACCTTCAGAAACAGAACTGCCAATCTGAAAGTCAAGAACACTCCTATGTTGGCTCTGCAGGATTTTATGATGCTATTTCTGCTCCATTTCAGACATCCCTGTTTGGTGAAGGCACCTATCTCACCAGTGACCTGAGCCTGGCTCTGCTTTATAGCCCTCATGGCCTCGGTTGGCAGCGAAGTGCACTGGGCTCTGTCCTTAGCTGTGTGGCTGTTTGCGAGATCATTGACCACCCAGATGTAAAGTGTCAGGTGAAAAAGAAAGGTGAGTCTATTGCAGAAATAACCATGTGTAGTTCATCTCATACTGGGCCCATCTATTTCAGCTTTGCCTATACAGGCTGTTGTATAAACTGTGCAGTATACAGAGCATGGACACCCTTCAGCAGCATCACAGAATGATTTGGGTTGGAAGGGACTTTAAAGATCACTTAGATCCAACCTTGCTGCCACAGGCAGGGACACCCCTTTCACTAGACCAGATTGCTCAAAGCCTCATCCAACCTGCCCTTTCCAATCTTCCAATGGACCCCTCAACAAACATGGAACAGCCCCACTATCTGTGAAGCTTCTCTTAAAATAGTGTATTTAAAGGGTAGGAAATATTTTCGTGGCATCATTTGTTTTTCCTAGTTTCAGTAAAATGGTACTATAATGGTCCATAATGCCTAATTGCTGGCAGAAGCGTCACAAATGTATCAGTAATGAGCTTTATCTGATATCTAAGAAGCCTCTGCTCAGATTGTCTTTCTTCGACCATTTCTGCTTGCAGGGCTCAATCACTCCTTCCGTGTTGTTTTTCTTTCCCTGTTAATATTAGCAGCTCCTCAAGCACCCTGTGGGTGGGAGACCTGGCCCCTCACCACCCTGGTCTGCCCATAATGCCATCCATACCAAGGATGACTAGGAGTGGTATAGCCTCAAACAAACTTCTCAGTCTATTCTTGGATGCTGAGGGATTCAGGGGAATTCCAAGAGTGGGTCTTTGGTTATCTCATTGCCATTCTTGTGGGGGTGAGGGGGAGTTGGTTGTATATCTGGTTTTGCTTTTCTGTTTCCCCCAAAGACCTCGTATTTTCCCATTCAGATTCAGAAGAAATAGACAGAAAAAGAGCAAGAGTGAGAAACAGCGAAGGGGGTGATGTACCACAGAAGTACTTCGTTGTCACAAACAATGAGCTTTTACGAGTTAAATACTTGCTAGTATATTCACAGAAGCAGCACAGGAGGTAAGTGTTCAGCTATCTGGAGTGATGAGCACGCTATAACAGCCAGATAAACACATCTCAGTTTTGAAACACAACAGGAAACAAGCGAGGAAGATACACTGCACTGCCAGGATTTGTTTATAGCCTGTTCCCTGTGGAAATGAGGCTTACACCATCACATTGCCTCTGCTTCACTCTTTGTTGCTCTCAGGCTCAGCTAAATGTGCTTTTTCACCAGCCCTTCATATTTGTGAGAGCTCTGATACTGTTTTTGGCAGGATACCAAGAGTGAAACTCCAATGAGTGCAGCTCAGATGAGGGCAGATTTAGCTGTGCCCTTATCTATGCTCTGTGGCAGTATTCACCCATCTAATCAACACGTGTGTACAGGCCAGACAGTCACAGCTCCAAACCACAGAGAAGGGTGTGAACATGGGGAGAAAGACCAGGATTATGCGTGGAGAAGTGGGGAAAAAGGATGAGGAATCAGGCTTTGTGAGTTCCAGGGGCTGTGGAACAGCTTTCTGGTTTTATTGCGCTAGCATCACCATTTAAAATAGCAAAAGCTGAGACCCTCTTTGCCAGGGTATTTGTGCATCTCTGACAGGATTCATACTCTTTTCCCTTTCCAGGCCTTCTAGTCAATCTTCCTGGTTTCACACCCACCGTTTTGCCGTAATGATGATGCTGTACCTACTGCTGCTCATAGTAATAAGGGCCAGC
>JBCJKH010054167.1:0-10937 GCA_039877255.1 Loriculus beryllinus
GGGGGGTTGGATTAGATGATATTTTGAGGTCCCTTCCAACCGTTGGGATTCTGTGATTCTATTTAATTCCAAATCAATATGTTTAGGAGGTTATTTTAGTTAGAGTAGACCTAGCTACAGGAAAAAATGGAAAACAAGATTAAATAAATTATCAAAATACTCTTCTCTTTTTACCGATTTAAATAGCTTAAAGGTTAAAATAATTTCAACTTAAACAGTCTATCTGAATTTTCCATGTTTTGCACTGCCACCGTCAATGCTAGACTTGAGGTTCCCAGGCCTCCATGTCAGGCCACAGCACCAGGAAGGGGACATGCAGACCAGTGGGTGCTTTCCTTCTCCATGTGCCCATGTTCTGGACATAATTGTTTAGCAGCTCTGTCCACAGTGTTCAATATATGGGTTGTCCTGGGAAAGCACAAGTTGCCACAGTGGTGGGGCAGGAAGGAACGAGGACGTCATTTCCATCTCTTTGTTGTTCAAGTAAATGCAGGTGCGGAAAGTTCTCATTCCTTCTAGAGCAAAGCGCAAGCTTTTCTGGGGTTTTCCAGGGGAGGGTGTACTGCACAGTAAATAGTATCGGTTTCCAAAGGTCAGCTTTCTGAAAGATAGTTGAAGTATCGGGAGAATACTTCTTTTTCACATGCTCATGTCATTGTGGTACGAGCCACCCACCCTACTGTTGCTCATACGCCTGTAACAAAGCCCCAGCAAGGTGATGTTTC
This sequence comes from Loriculus beryllinus, assembly GCA_039877255.1. Lineage (NCBI taxonomy): Eukaryota > Metazoa > Chordata > Aves > Psittaciformes > Psittacidae > Loriculus > Loriculus beryllinus. Next base: position 726 of record JBCJKH010054167.1, read on the forward strand.
CCAGATGAGTTTCTTTGACACAAAATCTCAGACCCGTCCCACTGAGAAACAGCTCTCCTGGCAAACTTTGATAAAACTACTGCTTCTCATTTTATTTTACAGCATTCCTATCTTTCCTTTAAGACGCTCATAAAAATCTGACAGACAGACCCAGGAGAAGTCATAGTATCATTTGGAAGGAGTCAACAAAATTACTTACTGTTATTTTCAATTCTCAGTCTCCAACATGGCAAACTTTTTACCGCTTAGGAAAGGGATTAGATTTTTGAGAGCAGGAACTATGTACATCTTCTAGGAAACATTCCTATTCTACACTGTTATTCTGCAAATTTGAGCTTGCATGTGAAAGTATGAAAGGAACTGACACACAAGAAAGTCTGTATTGCTGGAGTTTTTCATGTTTATCAGGGCATTGTGGTTCCCCATTGTTGTTCCAGGCATATCCCAAACAAAAATTTGTTATTCTAAAGCATATCTTAAATATTCAATGGTGACACAACTAGAGACACTAACTTACTTTAACTCAGAGGTCACTGTAGACAGCAGGACTTAGTTATGATAGAAGTTGTTCCTGGACTGGTGAGATGTCTGCCTCACATGTTCCCAAATTCCTGCTTAAAGCACTTGGTAATTTCCAGCAGCAGTGATGGGCACAGGCCCATCAGCTCTGGTGTCGGGAGCAGGCAGTCATCCTGCTCAGCCAGCCTCCCAAGAGGATGAGAAAGGCACCCTTTAAATGGCCAGGGGGCTGAAGCCAAGCTGTAACCTCTACCTCATGATCAGTACCCATCCATAATCATTTCAAGAATGTATGAAGTTAATAATATTGAAAAATATACTGCTCAAATATTAGTTAAAATGAAGCGTTAATGATTAGATTAGTTTCTCCTCTAGTAAAGATAGTTTCAAAATTATTAGACGATTCCTTGTCAGGGGACAGGTCAATGCATTCAAGAAAATTCGTGACCAGTTCATATTACAGAGCAGATAGTATGTTTCTTCATTTTATCTTATATGTAAGCTGCTGGCGGATGGGATGGATGTTGTTTTGGTAGCTATTGATTACACTGTTGCTTTGTGCATCAGTAGTGACCATCTGAAAGCAATAATTCTTACTTAAATATGGTATGTAGTTGAAAGCTCTCCTGTCTAATAGTAAATGTCTCTGATTTCTTACCTACTTTGAAGAACAGATTGACCTGCTTCCCCCCTTGATTATGTTGTTTTAATCACTCCTTTTTATGGTTAAATTTAGGAATCCGCTTACTAATCCAGCAAAGCACGTTTAAAATGTGACTAGTCTGATTAAAATAACTGAAATTTCTTATGTGCTTAAATAAAGTACATGTGAGTGCATAGTTGCTGTAGTGCCTACATGAGAAAGGGTAAATAAGGCAAGTATGGAGAAACAGAAAATAATGTAAATGCCAATTGTAAAAAATGGAAAGATGAGTTTAAAAACAGCACTTATGTAAATGATTGTTCGCTTACATGAAGTAAGCATGATTGATAAAGCAGTGGCAAGTTCTAAAGTCTTATATGTTAAAACACACCACTTGTTTGTCCTTTTGTTGAGTTTATGGTTCTGTTTCCCAGGTTTCTGTTTTCCTGATATTTTGGTTCAAGGTAGATGAGCATGTGAGATTATCTGGGTTTTATTCTAATGAAAGAATTCTTGTCTACCTAGAACATGCAGTGCTACTCTAATTTAAGAAAAAAAAAAAAAAAGTCATTTCATGAAACTGGGTTGGTTTCACTAAGTTTCATATTAAAAGTTAGGGAAATATACACAGAAACTACTGTCCCACCTGTGAGCTCTTACTTGATGAAGTTAACTTTGGTGAATTTCTAAGTGTTTCCATAAAGGAGTTTAATCCTCTGAAATACTTTGTGCATTATCTTTAACAAATTATTCCCTGAGATTCTCCTTCTTCCCATCTCCTTTCAGCAGCACTGCACATTTTTCATAAGAGTGGAAGGCAGATTTTTCATTAGCACTGTGTGGTACAATACTTACCTTGGCTTTTAATTAGGTTTTTATAAAGCAGTTACATTTTCCAGGCTGCAAGGCTTTCAACTGAGACACATTTCAGTGATGTTTTATTTATGTGTATTAAACTATATTTTAATACCTACAAATGAGTATTCATAAGTCTGGGTATTGTTTGAGTAAATATCTTGTCACCAAGATCCTTGGAGTTTTAATTACAGTCTTCTTAGTATGTGAATGCTTTTAGCCCAGTGTAATATTTAGCTTGACTCTTTCAAACGGACTGAAATTCACAACACTTTTCAAGTCTCTATTGGACAGACAGGACATAGATGTAAATAGCTAATCATCCTTAATTTGCTTCCTTATCACCTTTTATTTTTGTGACCTTTGAAACTGTATTGTTGAATTACTGCACTGTTTAAACAAAAGACTCAAAGCTGTGATTTGTATGGAAGCTGCTCTGCAAAGTAAAGCTGCATTTTAATTACCTCCAAAAATCAATGTGTCATGACACTGAAGGATTCCTATGCCATAACAGATTATTTTTGCTTTGCAGGGTATGAAAGTGCCATTTTATTCTTTGACCTCGAAGAATCTATTTTTCAGCGCAGGAAATGAGTACTTCCACCTTTATCAGGTTTCTTTAGCTTATAGTTGTGTAACTATGAAAAGTAATCCATTGCAAGGCATGATGATCTGGCCTTCAGTACTAAAGATAAAATAATAATTTCAGTCTCAGAGGTTACACAGGTTCATCACTCGCTTCCTTTGAGGCATCTGTTCATCCTGAGCATGATACAGAGCACAGTATAAAAGCACAAGTTTTCAAAGACACAAATTCTGTTCCTCAGCAGGTGAGTGTAAATCCCACTGGAATTGCACTTGGGAAGTATAGCAGATTTTAGATCAAAACATTGGATAGATCCTGGTAGTTGTACTGAAATGAGCCTATCTATGATTAGGTTATCACAGAATAAGCATTCTGTGTGTGCTTATAGATCTGCATTTACATAGACTTTCATGATGGATTTTCGTGTCTCTTTCCACAAAATGTAATATTTCCTGTGATCATAAGTTCCCTTTATTCAAGAACCACTCAGCTCTTGCACACACCGTCATCTCATTTCTCAAGGCACTTAAGTCAGTACTTAACTTTGTGTCCAAAGATTTTAACTTCAAATAGTTGAAGTACAGTGCTGAAAAAGGCTGTATTCTTTTTGACTCGTGGCTAGTTATACAAATGTGCTGTTTTATCTTTCAAGCTCTCATGCTAAGATATTTGTAAAATAAACCAGTGAAGTTAGGAATAAGATAGGGCTTTTATGGTACTGGTTTGAGTATTGTGTTACTGATTTTCTGTAAATTCCTTCGTTTTCCTTGCTTTTCAGAGATCAGACGGAAGTACAGTATTAAATTCCATAAACTTTGACCTCTTACTGCATCTTTTTTTCTCCCTTTTGTATCTCATAATGAATTTGATTTTCCCAGGGTAAAAGCTGTAGCCTGCATTGTCATGCAAGGAGAAAATTTTAGAGTGCTGAGTACATTATCCAGTCTTACAAGTGATCAATTGTAACAGCAGACTATTTGGCTGTGTTTGCATTGCTCTCCATTTTATTTTTTTTTTTTTTTTTTTTTAATGAGGAGATTTTGGTTTTATAGGTAATTTTGTTTAAGTTTAAAATACTGACAAGAGAAGTGGAAGTGTTTCACTCTGCACTCTGATTGTGCACACTGTAGTGTAGAAAAATGGATTTGCTTTGTTGGGAAGGCTTCAAATCAAGGCAGGGTGCTTTATAACAAACATGTTGTGGTCAGGCACAGGGTGTGTGTAGTACAGGGGAAAAGCCCAGAGAGGGACTTGGCAGCAGGCATCCTCACACAGGTACTCCAACAAAGCCATCTGGCCATGCAGCCTCTTCCTCTGTGAACCGATGAGCCCCACTTGCCATCTTACATGTGTGTTTGTTTTAGAAAATCCCATCCAGCCTTACACCTCATGCTCAGCCACAGATACAAGGCACAGATCAGAGCTTTCATCAGAGACTAAATACCATGATATGCACAATTGTCATTTGCCTTGAGATGCTTGCCAGGACAAGAGCCTGCAGGACAAGGGATGGACCTACCAAATCTGTTTAGCTAATTAATTCAATTGGCTAGAAGTATCAGAGAGCACCTGCTCAGTCACCACTACACGCTCTTTTACTTGACATGCTCATCCATGCCTTTATTTACTCTACCTTTGCTGCCAACAGCCCTTTTCACAGTCTTATAAGGACTGATGCAGTGTAGTTAGGTACACACCACTGTGAGACCCATGGAGAAATGAGCTGAAGAGGCTTTAAAAGAAACAGATAGGGCTAAGGCTGTAGTGATGCCTGGCAGGGACCAGACTGGTAATGACCTTGAGAAGGCAAACAGCAGGGAGAAGAAAAGTGGTGATGTGCCAAGAGCTTGTGCTGTGGAGGTTCCTGTTACAGAGGCACAGCCAGTAGCTACTGGTGCTAAATCTCTTTTGGGTTAGGGTGGGTAAACTGTTATGCTGCACAAGGGTTCACTGCAGGCTGGGCTCACCTGAGCTGTTCACCCAGTTTTGGAGAGGATCAAGCATACCTGTCCTCATCTTGACAAGTGTTTGTCTTAACTGCTCCCATTGCTTCCTGTGACAGCATTACATATAATACCTGGAGATAACCTGCTGCTGGGCTGATCATCCCTGTGCTAAGAAAGCTCTTCTCAACTGCATTAATAAATCTTGTCTTTAGCATGATGAACGTGGATAGCAATTAGTCACCATCCTCTTCTCATAACAAACCTTTACATATTTTAAATATGTTATCATGTCTCCACTTTTTCTAGACTAAACAATCTAATTCTTTCAACTCTCCCTTGTTCTCCATCTGTTGCTTTTTTTTTTTTTTTTTTGGTGGGTTTTACCTGGACTCCCTCCAAGTGTCTCCTTCCTCTGACAGCCCCATAGGCAGAGCTGGACACAGCATTAATGCACTCAGAGCCTTGCCGCTGCTGGTAGGGCAAAATAATTACTTGATTTGCTTACAGTATTACTGTGAATGTGTATCAGGCTGCCTTTTTCTGCAACTGGATATCATCCTGATTTACAATTTACTTATAGACCGCTGTAACTCCCTGCAGATGCTTTTTGCAGTGCAGTTGCCTAGCAAGTCTCCTTTCTAAACTTGTGTGCTTGATTTATCATTCTATGGTGATTTGCAGTTTTCTTTGTAGATCTAATGCATTAATTTCAGAACATTCATCCAAATTACTGTGATTATGGTGAATTCTAATGCACTTTTGTAAACTGCTTGCAACCTTACAGTTTTACATCACATCAGATTTTATAAATCTCTCTTGTCACCAAGGTACCAGATCCTCAGATACACAGGCACCAGAATTGCAGCTAGCTTGTTTTGAGAAACCCAATGAAAGGTCTGGTTTTGCCCTGTTGCTCACCTCTCTGATGAGCAAGCAGCAGTTATGTTGTAGGATGCAGTCAAACTTTTCTCTGCTCATCACTATGCCAGCACATGATGCTCCGAGGTAACTGATATTTCAGATGTTAAAAAAGCCTATGCAGAGCTCCAGGTGACACCAGCAGTATTCTCTCAGGCAGAGCTTATTCTGAACTAGTAGATGATTCTATGTTGCATTTCTTTTTATAACATGTTTGCAGGTTTTTTTCCTTATATTTCATACTTGTTCTTTTCCCTGTGTCTTTGCATGGTGAGTTCTTTGTAGTTCTCCCAACATACTAAGCTGTGTGTGCCTACTGATACCTTTATAATTACTCCTTTGGGGCTTTAAGATAATTGAATATCTCCTGACATAGCATACTGCTTGCTTACTCTGCACTGGGTTAATTTGCTCCTGTGCCTCTAGTGCTGCCTTTCTGTAGACTTGTCCTCTCACCTGAACTCTTTTCCCCTTGGATCACCTGTTCCTGGAGGTGTCCTGGATTAGTCCCTGGAGCTGCTGTGACTCCATTCCCCTAGCATTTGTCTGCTGTCCCTTTCCTAGAAATCATGAAATCTCTCTTTTTATAATCACTTTCATTTTATTTTCTTTTCATCACTAAGTTCTTAACAGTTCTTCTATGAAACTAAAGTTAAAGCTAGAATGCCACCACCTGTGTAGTGTCTTTTATCACTTTATGGCCTGGCAGGTTATTTCTTCAGCAAATAACAATATATTTTTCTCCAGGAGAAATTAAAGAAGTGTTTGATATCAAATTTTGTCTGTATTCTAATTTTGAAAGCCTTTTGCGTTTTTATCTGCTTTCATGGAGGAGTTCTTCCATGCAGGAAGCCAATAGAAGTCTGTTTCAGAGGTTATCTTCACTTCTAGAAGTAGCCAGGGGAATATTTTCATGAGCTAGTATCTAATCCTTTCTGCAAAGCAATTGCAACTAAAACCCACAGCCTTGGAAGTCTAGCATTGTTTTAAAACATATTCTGCAGCTTTTTAAAATGCATCTGGAAGAAACTTCCCAAGGAAATGTGGATTCTCTGCCTTGTCAGTATAATGGCAACCACAAAGAGATGATGTATAACCAGCTGTGACCTTACCCATGTAACAGGCAGTCAACATGTAGTATAATAAATATAATCTTCCCTTAGCAGCAAAGAAAGCAAAGCTAAGGCTGACAGGGACTTCTACAACCTATATGAATGTATAAAAAGAGATGGACAAGGATGCTGGAGAACACCCAATGTGAGCATTGGTTTCAGAGTGAAAATTCTATGGCTGTCTTCTGTCCTACGGGCTGGACTGCAGCCCTGCATCTGCAGCCTTTTGGACAAAAAGGGGGTGTGTGGTTCAGCTACTTGAGCATGTTTCTTGTTTTCTTTGTTTAAAAGATGTTTTGTGATAGTTATTTCAGACCTTTGTAAATGGATGACAAATAGCCACATTTTAGTTCAAACATAACTTACTCTATAGCCACTTCTTACCCTGCTATCAGTGCTATTTCAGTAGCTGTGTGGGTAACAACAGCATTTTTCTTTCTTTGGAGGCTCCAAATATTGAAATTATTTTAAGGGAGTGGTTTTGGATACAGTTTGGATTTGTACTGATGGGTTATATATCATGGGTATTATATAATGCCTGTAATTTAAGCATCTTCAAAGAAAACAAAACATTTATTATATTCTAAGGCATTTCCAGGGAGTGAATAACTATGATTAAGTGAATAGACCATTAGCTACCACTATTTCTCTGCTCAAATGCAGCTGAAATAGCATTTCTTTAGTGGTAAAAATATTTGGCAGCACCGCACTCACAAAAAAAAAGAAACAAACCCAAAAAACTTTACAAATGACATTTTTTGGAAAGTCCTCTACATTCTTAGGAATCTCCAAAGAAACTGCATTTAAAGGCACCAGACTCAATTTTCCTAGGCTGAAACTGTTTAAGAAATACAATAAGTATATAATTTAGGTGAATGTTGTATTTTGACAATCTTATGCCCACATATGTAGAAATATAGTAATCGAAATAGCTATGGGGATGAAGTTTTCTTTGGATTGATCAAGCCTTCTTACTCAGTTATCTCCGTTACATTGTATGTATTTACTTCTGGTCAGATGCATTTGTTCTTTGCAGTACAGATGTTTTTCCAATTACTGATATCACTGCAGAAACATGTTCTACAATTAGAGAAGAAACAAATGTTGGTTCTATTTTATAATAGCAGGTTTACTAACGAAATACTGATAGCAAGATTTTTCTCTTAGTGATATGAACCAAAGAGCATGACCTAACAGTTAATAGTTACTTTTTTACTTCTGGGGTTTGTTTGTTTGTTTTAATGCTATTTTGGTATTCAGATTGTTCTTTTTATTACATTTTAAATACCTTTTATTATTATGCTTTTTTTATTTACTAAAAGCTTTTCTTACAGCAAAGGAATTTTCCTTTGTGCTGAATTTTGTTCAAAAGTAATAGAGTATGTCTTCAAAGTAAAGCTAAGTGTCTTCAGATTATTTTTTAAGATTCTTGACAGCTTAATCTGAGTAGAAAACAGCTATCCTCTGAAATTTCTTTATCTTCCTCTGCCTCAAACAACTTGTTACTCTATTTTCTTGCTTCATATAATGTCAGATCCCTTCAGAAATGATGGTGTTAGTTACAGTAAGAAAAATTATAGTAATTAGCAAGAATATTTCTCGTTTAAAACCTTTTGTGAAGAGGAAGGCTATGAATTTGGCTATGTTGCTCTCTGGAGATCCTTGGCATCCAGAGCAGGCTGCATTCCTCTGCTGACTGGAGCTGATGGATAACTTTCTGTAGATTGGGTGGTCTGTGATGGAGCTGAGGAACAAAGACCTTAGTTCTACTGACTGTCTTTTTTAGGGGAAAAAATAACCCCAAAAACTGTCTCTGCACAACTGAACGCATTTTATTTTAATTTTCCCATTTCTTGGAAAAATAGTATCTACTGACAAGAGTATGTTTGGAAAAGTTTGAGACATTTAGAGGCCTAATGTTGAATGCCCAAAACTACATCCCATGGTTTCAGTAGTGGGCATGTGCAAAAGGAATCATTTCAAAAGCAGTGGTTATTAAGCAAATGCAACTACCATCTTCTAAAAACAGGTTGAAGCCTTTGTTCATCAGTGTTAGTGGAGAAGAATAGTGGTGATGGAGATGTTTCTGTGCCTACGTCTGTATTTTAGAAGAATGATGGGTCCAGTACCTGGTAAAATACTAAATTCTCTTGTCTTCTCCATTAAGATTTCTCTTGGTTCTTGCAGTAGTGTGAATGATACTGCTTATTCAAGTATTGCACTAGTTATTGTAATTATTTATACAGAACTAATTCAGTTGTTTTTCATTAAGAAGGATATTAAAGTTTTTTTATTAAGAGCTATAGTTAGGTATTCTGACATGTCTAAAATGTTATATGAGTGAATGTAGAAACAAAATTTATTGAACAGTTCATCCAGCTAAACTTCCAGTATGGACTTAATAGTAAGTTGCTGGGAGACTACAGCTGGCATGATAGCAGCCAATAGTCTTCAACAGGTGCAAGAGCCTGGCCTGGGCCCTGAAGCTGTGTCATCCCATAATGATGATCTCAGACATTTTTTATATGTTGTGGTATTTGGTAACACCAATATAGGTTCAATCAATGGTTTTAGAATTTACAGAGAGACAGCTGACTAGGAAATGCAGCTAATGATCTGAAAGAAAGTGACCTACAGGAGGAGTATCTTTTGGTTATTTAATGCTGGATAGATCTACCATCAATACAGAGACATTTTCAGAATAACAGGAGTATGGGAGAAAGAGGTGTTCTTTTTACATAATTTATAAATTTTAAAAGTGGCAAAATATTTTTAGTGCCAGGCCCGACAAGACAGAGTAAGCAATGGAATTATTGGTTTTGTGATCAATAGTAGCTAAGATCACAGAGAAACCACAAGTAATGACAGGTCATAACTTGCACCTAAAATAAAGTTATTTAGGACATTAATTAAAGCTAAATGTAGGTAATTACATTTAAATGTAGACTAGAATTTTTAAGCAATTTTCATGATCTTGAAGAGAAGCTCTGTTCTGCAAGGTTCACCTTTCATGGCTATTCATACATTTCTAATTCATCAAGGATGCAATTCCTACACTACGGCTACTGGAAATGGTATTGCCACTGCAGAATGGGAACTGCAAAGGGCATCTGGGAAGGAAGCTGGTGGTCTCCATTGTGTGGCTAAAACCAGGCAGACAACATAATTCTTAGACAGCAGACAGGCACATAGGCACAGTAAACACATTCATTCTGTAGACTGATAAAAACCTAGGGGGCAACTGCCTTTTCCTCATCCCCTAAGCAGGTCATAGATGAGATCAGGTTGGTCAAGCAGGACCTGCCTTCCATAAATCCATGCTGACTGGGCCTGATAACTCCTTGTCCTGCATCATGGCACTGAAGATGATCTACTTCATAACCTTCTCCAGCACCGAGGTCAGTCTGACAGGCCTGCAGCTGCCCAGATCTTCCTTCTGGCCTTTCTGGTAGATGGGTGTCACATTTGCTAACCTCCAGTCCACTGGGAACCTCCCCAGTTAGCCAGGAATGCTGATAAATGATTGAAAGTGGCCTGGTGAACCCTTCTGCTCCCTCAGTACCCCTGGGTGGATCCCGTCCACCCCCATAGACTTTTTTGTGTCTTAAGTGCTATAGCAGGTTGATGGTGACT
>JBCJKH010054167.1:18292-30853 GCA_039877255.1 Loriculus beryllinus
AACATATATTGGAGGCATATTCTTGGTCTTACCTTTTTCATTTAGTCTGTGATACCGAAAAAGAAAGTGGTTTTCTGAGAACCAAAGTGCTGGAATTTTCATTCTCTGGAAAAATTATAACTGGGCGGAAATCAGAGTAGATTTCCCTGGGTTCAGCAAAGCCCATTCAGTGAGTCATCTATGGGGGATTTATAGCTGTTAGGTTTAATAGTTGCTGTCAATACGTGATGGACATAGTCCATGTGTATTAGAGAGACACCAAACTTGCATAAACCACGTATTATTCTGTTGGATTCTTACTTGTTAATTGTTTATTAATCCTCTAAATTGCTTACACTGCCAGAAGATCTGCTATACAAAATTATGCTTTACAGAGATAATATTTTAATTAAGATTTTAAAGTACTAAGCTATTGGGCACTGAAAGGGAAAATTAGTAATACTTTAAAATAATGGTATGTTTAATCCTGGATGATATTTTAGGAACTATGCAGTATAAGACACCTTTCTCCCTCATAAGCATCCTATGGCTAACAGAGAGACTGTAAACTTTATCCCAAATCTGTTATTTAAGAAACATTTGCCTGGTAAAAAAAGAAAAAGAAGAAAGTTTCATCTCATTTGTAGGGCATTTAAAAAATTGGAATTGCGCTCCAGCAACCAGTGATGACTAGTTATTGTTCCTTTTGTCAACAGGCAAGATGAAGGAGGTTCTGGCAGCTTACCAGGTCCGGGGCTCTGCAGAGTTAAGTGAGAAGTGCGCCCATGTTCTAGCATGCATCACATCGCATCTTGGGTCTGAAGTGCCAGAAGGATCCCAGCGCTGCAGACTGAGACGGCTCTGAGCACCTCAGTACCCCGTTTCTGACAGAACCCAGGGATGGCAAACGTACATATCAGTATTACCTGTCTGGGGCAGGTTTAATTTTATAAATTAAAACCATAAACTCTGTGAGTTTCTAGACCATATTTCTGCTGTTGAGGATGATCTGCTCAGATGAACAGTTTTGCACCATCAGAGGGACAGGTTCTTCTGCTGGACCAGAAGATGACAGTGGACTCTATCTTGTACCTAATATCATTTGTAATATCTCCTAGTGCAAGTAATTGAAGAACAGGTTGCAAGAAAATCCTGTAGGGAATAAGTCATGCTTTGTTTTAATCCACAAATTTTAAGAAATGTTTTGTTTTTTTAAAGATAACCACTTTTACATAACACTAAGTGTGCGGTCTATGTGCAGCTCTTCACTGTGGCTATCTGTATTCCAGAGATGATGAATCCCTGTGAGACACCTGAACCTTTTCAGATCTGTGATGAATCCTTAAATTGTGAAAGTACCATGAAAAACTAGGCAGGAAAAGTCCCAGGGCTTTTATTTGACTAGATGTCTGCAATTACTTCCTGTTGGTATCCTGAAAGAAGGAGGGGAGGACAGGAAGTAGGAATGAAATACAAAAAAATTACACTGCATTTCTTTTTTGGCATATGCATCTATCTGAATACGTGTTTGATCTAATAGCCAAGGGGAAAGAAACAGCTAAGTTAGCTGAGACCTCACATGAAAGGTCTGCATTTTTGGGCAGTATTTGCTAATTTTGTCTCTTGAATAGCTATAGGAAAGAAAGAATATGTATATGCCCCACCATATGTGAAAAGGACATCCTTGCCATTCCTTTATTTATTTTTGCTCTTTTAAAAATTAAAGTGCCAGTTATTTGGAATGCTGTAGTCTATGGTCTCTTTACATTTGTTTAGTGAGATCCTTTCAGCAAGATCATTCCCATTACAGTGTAACTGCATGGTGACCACAGCTTTGGGCCTGTATAATAAAGATCTAAATTCAAAATTTTATTTCTCATAATTTTCTCTATTTTTGTGTTGTATCTGTAAGTCTTTGATTGGAATCCCACTTATTGCTGATCACTGCTTAGAAAAAGGTTTGGCAAAAAATGTTAGAGGGAGGTGTTTGTATCTTTGGACGTTGTTCTTCTTTGTATCAATTTTTACACAGGTCAGTAGGCAAAGGGATAGAAAATGTTAGCAAATCAGTAGTGATGCTTAAATTCAATTTGCACATGAGGCCCCAGGGCAATAAGGAGATCAGGCTCTTCACATCCTGGATTTAAGGCCATAATAAAGTAGTTGACATCTGGTTTCTATTAATTAGTAATCCTGGAAAGGTATGGGAGAAAAAAGCTGCAGAAAAGCTGAGTCTAAGCTGGCTTTGATTTGCTGTGTGTGTCATACATTGTGCTGAATATACGTACATCACAATTTAAAACCCAATTAGACTCCTTTTCCTCCCTCCTCCTTCTTCAAAGACAAAATTTTAAAGCGTAAAAAATGTTCTTCATGCAGCAATTAAGTTTGTGTGAGCAAAGACTGCATTTCAAATATTAATGTAGTCTTCACAAGGCTGCCATAGCCATGCTGCATTGTAGGCAGGGTTTTCAGGCATAGTGCTGATGCTATAATTAGCTTATAGCAAACAAAGCATCCCTAACCTTTGGAACCTCTTAGTACAGCATCCCTGTTATCCTGCATCTTATGTAGTTACTTATGGATGGCAGAGTGCTGACTGCTGTGAAGTCCACATCAGAATGTTTCAGCATGAGTGGGGGCAGACAAGAGCATCTCAGTGGAATTTCCTGATCAATCTGAGCTGTTTAAGGCTGCGCTCCTACTCACAAGGCGCAGTCCTGTCTTCCCCTTCTACCCCACTCACCCCTTCCCTCTACCTCCCTGGAAGAGCTGCACACCTATGAGGCTTACTGGTCTGACTGAAAACATCCCCATGTAAGAGTTAGCTCTTGTGCTGCCTCTGATGCTATGGAAAGGCTGGGAACAACCAACAGTTAATCAGCAGTTACTGATGGAGGAACCATGCCTTCAGGTGCCTCTGTCAATTAACTGATCCTGTTACCCAAACTTTCTATTTAAGCACATTGTTTTCATATGGCTAAGAAGTATTCCTTGATTCAGTACCGTTACAGATTAAATAAGGCACTGGAAATTAATTAAATCCATAGATTTAATTATAACACCTTTAAAATGACCTGTGCAGTGGCAGTATTTGAGTAACCACAAAAGTACACTGTCATGAGAGGAATACATCCTTGCCATTTAAATTACTCTGAAGACCAAAACTTTGTCAGAAAAACAAGTAAAATCTGTGTGCTGCAGCACTACCAGGGCAGCATAAACCTCCTGTGCTAGCAGACCTGTAGCTGTTGATGAGGTATATGCTCAGAATGTGGCCAGCTGGACCCTCCAGAACTGTAGATGCTTGAGCTTGACCATGGCACCATTTGAATTTGAATGTCAAAATGACTTGCCCCAAGATCGGGGACTGTTTTGGAGAAACAGCCTTTTGTCTGTACTATACAGGCGGCTGGTGGAAGCTTGACTGTCCTGTTGGGTGAACTTTTCTGACAAAATGTGTGACTACTGCCCATCTGTTGAAGGAACGATTAAAAAACAAAACACAGCGAAACAGGCAAACCTCCCAGCACTCCAGTTAGGGCAGAGGTTGGAGTTTTTTGTTCTTTGGCTGAATTCCCCTTTGAGAAACCTCCTAGTGCTTCCCCTTGGCATCTGGACAAGCTCTCCTTTGTGAAGGGACATGAATATGGAGAGACCTGCAGTGCACCCGTCTCTTCAGCCAGCTTCAAAGGAAAGTTTCAAAAGTCATTCTTTTGTGGCAACTTTAAACATCCGAACTGGGGCAGTGCTGGCTTTACAAATAGTATTAGTTGACTTTGGTGACTTGGAGCAATTCAGTGTTTGCACAATTAGAACAAGTATTTGGACTATACATGGACTGTGTAGCTTAGCAGACAAGAGTGTTGCTTTTGCTGACTGAATGTAATGTGAATATGTAGTTTACATTCAAATAAGATGGTCTTAAATAAATTCCTTAGCAGACAATAATCCATTCCAAGAAAAAGAACATCTGTTCAGGAACCAGACCTGAAATAAATAGTAGTTTAGAGACAGGTCTTTTGTCCAGCATTTTTTGGGTATTAGACATCTAAGAAACAGTTGACTCTCCAGGTCACAGCTGGCGTTTTGGTGACAAAGAGCATGTCTCTGCTACAGCTGACCACAAATCTTACTTGCAACTGTAGTTCTGTTCCTACTGCCAGTCTGCATCACTGCCATAGCAGGGGCTTTTATAAATATCAGCTTGCTTTAAATTACTTACAGTAACATTGCCTTAGATTTGAACTGTGTGTGTGTACATATGACTGTTGATCAATCATATTCACGCAAGGGAAAACCCAGCAGTGGCTACCAAATTGTCATTTATCTCAAAAAAGCCCAAGTTTTTGAAGAAATTATGACCATATTTCATAAGCAATAATCTGTCTTATTTTTTATACTCTGTTGCAACCTCCATGTAGGAATCTCCAAATACTTGCCAAATACTAAATAAGAAAGACTCACAGAAGTTTCCAGGTGGCATACATTTTATTCTAATGTACAAGTAGATAAGCTAAGTCTCTGGAGAGCTAAGTAACCACACTAATATTTCAGAAGAAGTTGCTGCAGGGCAATTAATAATGTACAAAACTAATGATAAATATGTTAGGAAATCAACATCTTTAACAGATATTGGCATGATTTTTCTCATTCCCTGTTGTGCTTGCCTTCTAAGCAAGGAAAGCTCTTCTGTTAGCAGCTTCACTTCACCTCACCACAGCTCTGTACCTGTCCCCTCTCCATCCTGCAAGAAACAATTATATTGTATTACTTCATCTGATAACTTTAACTGCCACACACAATTGCTGTGAAGGGTCACCTTTCTACTTTGTGTTGGGTCACTTCTAGGCCAGTTTCAAGGCTGTCTTCTTCTGTGTCGTGGCTGCCACTTTTCCCTCCTAAGGATAAATGATGCTCTTGAGGTAATGTCTGGCTTTGAAGTTAGTCTTTGCTGATGAAGTCAGAGGGAGAGAGCATGTTCCTGGCTGCGTTATAAAGAAAGAAGGTTTTTGTGGTGTGAACAAGGCCCTCCATAGGTGGTGATGTGCAGGCACTCCGGGTGTTGAATATGAGGTGCAGAGTTAAAGAAATACTAACAGTCAGTCATGACTTTATTTCCCAGATGTTGTCACTGTTTTCTTAAACCCCAGGGCAGACCTGGAAGTTGAAGTGATGGGCAGAATTAACAGCACTCATAAAGGCAGATAGCAAACCTGACTGGGAAATCCCTGTCCTTACAAAGAACTTCCCATGCAATTACTCAGGTTAAAAGAGGCAAGGCAGTCAGGCATGCTGTCACAAACTTAAATCACGAACTGGTGAAGTCCGAAGATTGCAAGGCAGCACTGAAAATGGAGAATGTGCTGTTCACAGCAGTTCTGCTTTTCATGAAGTCTTTCTATTGCCAGCACAGGTCTTTAAAAGATTCTCCCTTTTTGTTACTACTGCTAAGAATAAGCAGAAAGTATTTTTATCAACTTTAAAAGAAAAATGAGTGTAAAAAAACCATTGTCAATATGCTGACATTCTTAAAGCAATAAATAAACGTTCCCAAGGAGAGCAGTGGATTCACTGTCGGGGAGAATACTTAAGTCAAGCTTCGTAGTCATTCAAAGGGTGGCAATGCCCCAATGCAGTCAGAAGCATTGTGCTTGACATGGGGACTGTTGCTGACATGTGCTCTCTGGAGGGTTATGAAGACCTCAGCCCTGGTGATCTAAATGACCCCAAGCTCCCTGTTATTTAATCCCAGTCACCTTTCACAGCTACCACTCTCACTTTACTGCAGTGGTCACTTCGTATATATGCACTAGGGAGTTCGTGCTGTGTCTCCATGGGAAGCTGGAAGTGCAGAGCTCTAAAACAGCAGAGCAAGTTAGAAAAATAACAACTTCAATTGTACCTGTGGTAGTCGGCTGAACAATATTTTCCTTAAAATCCTAACTATGTAAGTTCAGAGTGAATAAAGCCCCTGACTCTTATTTAGGCACAAAGCTTCCTATTAAATCCAGTTAAACTGGAAAATGAGATGTGGAATATTCAAAACTGTGTTACTTGTCTCCTTCAGTGAAGTTCTGGAAGCTGGCCAAAACCAGGAAAGTGTTTACTTATTTGTGAACAAGAGGTTTGGTTTTGAAAAACAGCCCGAAATATATGTGAAATCCAGGTCAGGTTCTTATCTTGAAAGTGCTATAAAACATTTCTGTTAGTCTTGCTTTTGCTGTGACACTGAGGTGTCCTGCACAATACAGATTCAGATGGTTTCAGGAATTCTCCTCCCAACAGCCTCGTTTATAGCAGATTTACCAGCTGGATTTCTAACCGATAACCTTCACAAGACCCAGTCTAGGATTTGCCTTTCATTTTATTTTGGTTTTGTAATTATTGTTTGTAAACAAAAGAACCACAAAATAAAAGTCAGAAGGTAAAAGTGAGTCCAGATAAGCTAAAACAGGGACCTTTTAGGTTTCCAGCTAAGAGGCCCCGTCTGATGCCACATGTACCCCCCACTCATCATCAGTGGGTATATTCAGCAACTGATTAGAGATGTTCTCTCTGATGCTGTTGCTACATGGCCAATGTGATGTTCTAAGCACCTTGGCTTTCTTTAGCTTGAGTAAAAACTGAAGCACTTGCAGACCTGCAGTAGTTGGCTTTCTGAAGGTTTCAAGCCAGAGCTTGACAAAGATGGGGCCTGTTACTTGTGTTTGCTGAGAGAGCTCCTTTGCACAGCGGGGGAAGCAGGAACAGCTTCTAGTGTAAATAAAAGCATCCCCACAGAGTTTGAACAGTTATTGTCATCTGTATCTGGAAGACATTCAAAGGAAATAAAACATCTTTTTCTTTTTTAATCATTATTTTTTTAGAATATGTCTTCTGTACATGAGCCAGTGCTGTTTCCATGGGCGCTCTCACAGCTTCTCTGTATTTATCACAGTGGCAGTAACAGAAAGACTTGTTAGCATGGCTTTGAAATTGTCAAAATTTCTTCACTCAGTGTTGCAGCTTAACATCACATAACTGACTTCAAGTTCTGTTACAATAAGAGCATGGAATTTACTTAGCTGTTAAGGTTATCTCTGAAGAGAAAGATACTCACTCCTATTCCAGCTCCACTTCTCAGGCAGTTTCACAATTGGCTTTTGCAGGGACTACCGGAGCAGTGATTTGTTGTGAAGGGCAGTCCATCCCATCCCATCCCATCTCATCTCATCAGATTTCCCAGAAATCAGAATTTATAAAATACAGTTACTGATGAGGCTCCATTGTTTATGCTGTCATTGATCTTTTCTGTGCTTGTTTTTAAGATTTTGCAACCCAAAGATAGTGGTTTTTTTGTTTGTTTGTTTGTTTTTTTGGTTTTTTTTTTTCCCCTCTTTATTCATAGGTATAAATTCTGGAGCTTCAGGAACGCTAAGCAACATATAATAGGATATGAATCAAAGCAATCTTGGAAAGCTTCATGTTCCATGGCAGAGGCAATCAGTAACAGAACCTATACATAGCAAATTAATTTGGTAATGAATTTCCTGGGCCTTTCTTATACATAATCACTTTGTTGTCTCTTCCCATCATAGTACAGAGCATGTGCTTACACTGTTTTGCAGGATGTATTTGTGCTAAGTTAGAAAAATACAGACTGAATTCCTGTAATTCAATAGCCCCTTGATGTCCATGGCAAAACTTGCACAAGCTTCTGTGGGACCAAGGCTTGATTCAGAATGGTAAATACTTACCAGTGCACAGCAGAGATGCAAAATGCTATGCAGAAAATCATGGTTCTTTGCCACATACTGGAGCTTTTGCCTACATCATGATGACATCCCTGTGTGACTGAACTTGCTGTGAGCCAGTGTAGACGTAGAAATTCAAGGGAGAAAATAATGCCCTTTGATGATGAAGACATCCATGTCATGTGAGTCTCTTCAGTAACATAGTAGGTTCTTTCCTACTGAAGTCAATGAGAATCAATTAGTCCTAAATATTCAAGGCTAGAAACACCATAACCCAAAAGAAACAAGAAGCAAGCATGGAAATACAGAATGGCACAATGCATTTTCTTAAATAAATTTATTTCTACTCTTTCAAAAAACACAAAGGAATATTCAGTTACCATAAGCTCGTAGTGGTTCCAGGGGCATACTAGGCTTTGAGGCCAAACAAGAGCTCTTGTGTCCCTAAAATGCCTGGTCTCTAGTCAAGAACAATAAAAAAAGAATAGAAACACCTGAAGAGCTGTTAAAAGATGAAGTCTTTCCAGCAGAGGCAGCACTTCATATGATAAATGCCGTCATTCAGGTTTGGAAAGGCAACTTCAAAGTCAGTGATGTGTTTACCTGGCTTGGTCCCCTGTGGGTCTTTCTTCCCATCCTTGCTGTGTTTCTATTTGTGCACAAGAAAGGTAAACCCATGCTCTGAGTCATGGTCATGCAATGAAGTTGAATTCCACGACTAGTTTTGCTTCATTATAGTGAGAGTCACGGATGCTGGAAATGTTGGTCAGTGCTTTGTGGCAAAGTTGTACACATCCTTTCAGGACAGTTTGAGACGGCAGAGCCAGGATAAGTGTGTGGCTACCTTTGATCTGATGATGCACACTCATAGCAAAACAGCTGCCATGGTCCAAGGTAAATCAAAGAGGAACACCTGAGGTCAGAGCTCCAGCAGCACAGCAAAGCACTCTGGTGTAGACAGCTACCAACCTGCTGCAGCTGGGAAGTGTGGATCATGTAGCTTTCAAATGCAGATGAATAGGGCCTTGTAATAAAGCTTAACTTCAGTCTTAGGCTATTCAGTTTTTAAATACAGGTTCTTTGCCATTTCCTTTCCTACCACATGCCCAATTACATATAATTCCAGTCAGTCTAACGCTTTTCATCCATCTTCTTAAAAAGCCCAGGTTGATAGGACCCTTTCTATATTTATTTAATCTTTCTAAGTGTCGCACATGCTTTGAGTGTGCTTTTTCATGGCAGCTTTATGTTCTTACAGGTGAGTACTGTCACTCAGATGGGTTTAAGAGCAGCAGTTGGACATGTTTCACCTTGTATCAGCAAAGTCTGCTGGTCAGGGCAGGGTGGTGGAGGTTGTCCTCCTTTCCCTGCTGCAGCACTTGCCACCCTTTCTGCTGTGAACCATGGCTGGAGTGACAGGTCCCCTGTGCTGGGCCCAGGGGCAGGAGACATGTCCTGATGCACTCGCCAGCAGTTAAAGGGCTGAGGCAGAACCCGAGAGCTGGGTTGTTGCCACTGCAGACTCCAGACAGGAGGGATCTTTGGCAGCATTCCTGGGGTTCCACGTGAAGGCGAAGGGAGCCAATTACTAGCTAAATGTAATTATATATTCACTCGAAGTGTAGACAAGACAGAGTAACTGATTGCAGTACTTGGGAGACTTGAATAAAAACAACTCTCAAAAGAGCTCTTACTCAGAAGCAAGGACTGTTTGCCCAACTACATTTTCCTTCTGTCCAATGTAAATCTAGCACACTTTTTTCCCTGTGCGCTGTTAAATCTTTTCAGCCTTTAGGAATCAAAGGGGCTTTAGGCCTCTTTTGCTCTCCCTTTACTTTTTCCTGGCTCACTTTCCCTTACATGCAGGGTGGCCCCGGCTGTCCAGCTCCACTTACAAGCGGGTCATTTTTCCAGATCCCTAGCAGGGCTCTGGCTTTCTTCTGGTTCCTGCCGAGGGTGGCAACGGCTGGAGAAAGATCCCCGCAGCCGGCGGCAGCTTTTCCCCGTAGCCACCACAGGAGGGAGCCCTTGGCGTTCCGGGGGCAGCCGACAGGGACGGGGACCGGGGCCGTAGGCGCTCCTTTCCTGGTAACCGGGGGATGCGCCGGCTGTGGGCTGAAGCGGGTGTTGGTGATTTCTGTCCGTCCCCGCAAAGCTGCGCTTTCCCATTCGAAACAATTTCAATTAAAAGTGAAAAATGCTATCTGGGGGGTCAGGGATTTATAACCGGTTTTGCCCTTCAGAGGTCTGGGTGCACCCAGGCAGGTTACTGCTTTCGTACTCCAGCCCTCTCACACCCTTCCCCTATTATCTGAGGAAGCCTTTCAAGCAGCAACAGGGAAGAAAAAATATTGAAGACATAAACAGAGAAATGTCCTTTTGAGCCTGGCCCTATATTTTTACAGCGATTCCATCACTACTTCCATGGGAAATGACATATCCTCCTGCAATGACCATTATCAGTTTTATTGCAGAAATTTTCTACGTTCCTCAGCATTCAGCTGCACTGGAACCCATCTGCAGGCTGCCCAGCAGAAAGCAAACACCCGCACATGTCTCTGCACACTGAAGCTAGGTCTGGGGATTAGCAAATAATTAGGAGATTAACTTTTATGCCTGGGCACTGGAGCATTCACAGCGTTCACTAGCTGACCCAGCCTTGTGTGTCTGGCCATGAAAGAATGGCTCAGTGCAGAGGCCAAGCCAAAAAGCAGGTAAACTATCCTGCCACTTTCCGTAGCCTACCTGGGCCCCCTGTCAGCACCTGGCTTCAGGTTTTGTCTTTACTTCCACACTCAAACCCAGTGTGGGAGCTTGCTGGTATGAACAGAGCAATGGAGGTGCTTTCTAGCAGGACAGCTTCACCTAAGCATAGCTGTGCATGGACACTGCTGCTACTGGTTCTCTTACCTCTAAGCAGCACGGTCAGAACTGACTTGACACTGTGCTGTGCAGATGTAGCTTGACAGATCCTATTTTGATCAGACCTCCATATGGTGAAAAAATGCAATGTAGCTGTCCAATAGTTGAAATGACCTTTGAGGTGCTTTCTAATGGAAGAAAGTCTGAGAAGAGATGTGAAGCCAAATCCTTCACTCACCAGCTCTCTAGGATGCCACAATATTATGCAGTGGTTGCACAGTACACCAACACTTATGGAGTATTTTAGAATGAGCAAAGATGCTTCCTGAAGAGAGGGCTATGGATGCATGTGGAGAACTTTTATTGTCTCCTTGCTGTCTTTGTGAAAAGTCAGAGATGGGGAACTG
This sequence comes from Loriculus beryllinus, assembly GCA_039877255.1. Taxonomy (NCBI): domain Eukaryota; kingdom Metazoa; phylum Chordata; class Aves; order Psittaciformes; family Psittacidae; genus Loriculus; species Loriculus beryllinus. The sequence continues at coordinate 29,277 of JBCJKH010054167.1, forward strand.
AGAGGGGAGTTACAGTACACAGCTGGGCACACTGGGAAAAGAAAAAATTACTTGCCCAAAAGAGAAACCACATCTCTTCTTCACACAGCCTGAGGACCTTGATGCTTGGAGAAGTCAGTGTGCATATTCAAACCAGGCAGGCTGTAATGTGAGCAGTGAGAGAAAGGGCTGCAGTCAGGCAGAGGCTGAGGAATGTAGGTCCCTGGCATACTGGTTAGCAACCGTCTGTATTTTCAGGCAAGATTCAATCCAAAGATGGATGGAAGTAACAGACTGCTCTATTTGATTGCAGCAGGAGATGAGGGAAACACAGAGAAGCAGACAAGGAGATCTCTTATAACTCAGCCAGAATAGACAGAAATACTGAGATTTCCTCCATCAGGTGGAGTGTTTATTGTCCCAGATAGAAAGCTTCTACCTTTGGCATTAAACCTGAAAGACCCAGAAACATCAAGCTGCTGAAGCCAAAGCAGCTAAACCTAGGTTAAGCAGCTGGAAGAAATGCCTCGTTGGAGCAGAGGTGGCAGCCAGGGTAGTAATACTCATTCGCTTGGACAGATGTGTCTTTTCTTCCATTTAAACAGTGGCTCTGTCTGCTTCTCTTTATGTTTCTCAGCAGCTGTAGCACTCACTTTCCACATCAGGCAGCCAGGGACACGCTGAGGAGCAAGAAATACAGTGATCTCCTTTGTGCTTTAGCAAGACCAATCCCTTGCCCTGTCTTGTGTTCCTTCCTCTCTGCCCTCCTCAACACATTTCTCTTTCCAGTCTATTGTACTTTTACCGGGTTCACATCTGCTTTTGCAGTCCCACTGCTGGTCTGAGGCTGGTGGTCCCAGCATGGATGTGCTTTACCAAGCCCATGCAGCTTTTCCCAGAGTGTTGCCAGAAGGTGTCCATAGCCACGTTTCAAGCAGAAGGAAAGGGTTACATGCGTCATTAACAGGCCATGTTTACAGAGAAAAAACAAGACTCCTCAAAGAATGTGACGTATGCACACAGGGATGCCAGTTGACTGTTTTAAAACACAGTGACACACTTGAAGGCTGCCAGATTCTGCAGCTCTCACACAGTATGTGGATGGTGAAGTTTTTCATACTGTTCAACATTTGCCTGCGTCTGATTTTAGTTAAAAACAAATTGAGAAGCTGGGGGAAAAAACAGAAAAAGAAACAAGAATTAGGAATTACAAAAGCCGAACACAAACCCTCTGACAATTGTTGCTGCTTGGAGTTACAACATATGCAGAAGATGGCAGAACCTCTGCCAGTGAATCACCATGGAATGCGTCGATTTGTTTTACTCCTCAGGAGTCATGACATGACTCATTTCCAACCTGGAGACCAAAGGGAGGTTTTGAAGGGAAAGTGTAGGATAAAGCAGGCTCCTTGCAAAGTATGAGGACAGTTTTAATTCTAGCCTTTGAGATCCAATTCATTAATGCTTTGCAATGTGATTGCAAAACATGGCCATCCCCATCTGGTAACATCACGTGCTTGCATTCAGTAGCACAAATTGGCTACATGTGGCATGGACAACTCTGAGCTAGACTTCATTTCTGTCACAGTCAATTGCTT
>JBCJKH010054171.1:0-18085 GCA_039877255.1 Loriculus beryllinus
TGTGCTCCATGGACAGGCCACGACTTGTAGCCATTTTCACCTCAAACTATACAGGGTGCTGGAGAGGTACTCTAGCCATGCAATAGAAGATGCTGAATAGGGCCATTTTTCATTTGCACAGTCAAGGTGTTTCAGTGTACCTCAGGAGTGCAGGGTTTCTCAGAATAAGAGAGGACAGAACCAAGTAAAGGCTCCTGATTTTATAGGGTAGGGAATATGAGACTGTTGGAAGAAAGGAGTCCTGCATTATAACACACATCCTCTGCTACCACTGTGTCTTATATTGCAACTCTTACATAGAAGATGCAGAAGCAGACACTAAAATACTTTTCTCCAAGGAGGGAAAGGGAGTACTCGTTGCTAAAATGGGTATCCTGGCAACTCTTGCCTATACAATCTATATGCTGTTAATCCTGCATTCCAAGACACAGATTGTAGAATAAGCTTGGATTTTATAGAATTAACACTTCCCTTTGGTTTAATCTAACAATCCAGATTACTGATTTAGTTGTGTGTCCAAAATTAGTAAATGGGCGCAATCTGTCTTGCTCAGATTTATTTAACCCTTCAAAACTGATCTTCCTCCTCTAAACATACTGTCTAGATAGAAAGTACTGGGTAGCATCCCATTGATCACCACAGATTCCTTAAACCAGCCAATAGCAGGTAAAGGCCAGAAGCAGGAGGAAGCTCCACAGATAAGCTTTGTGTAATTTGTACCTACTTGAATGCAGTACGTGTGGGTGAGGAAAGCTTCTGTTCAGTTGTGTGTTTGGGGTTTTGTGTTGTTCTTAACATCAAGCAGCTGTTTGCCTTTAAAAGCACATTTGCAGGACATCTTTTTCTACCTAGTTTCACTGTCACCAATCTCCACAGCCAGTGAGTCCCATCAGGATCTCAGTAGGTGATCTAAATGTTTTATACTGTTTTCTTGAATCAGAAATAATCTTACTTACTGGGTGACTCAGTATTTGTATTGCTGCCCTTTCCTGCTTCCTGTGTCCCTGGAAGATCCTTTATGAAATGTCTTAAATTCAGCTTTGCCTTTGATTCTATTATCCTAATTGGCTGCTCACAGAAAATAGTGAGCAATTCTTCAAGGAGTTGGCAGATGGTATCTAAATCAAGGTAGGAATGAGATTTCAGTGGGTAGATAGATTTCTGTGAGATAGAAAAGAAATAAGAATACAGGATCATTTTGCTTTTGTCCATTCCCATCTGTTTTGAAACAAAATTACATGCAGCTTTTGTAAGTGCAGGAGAGAAGTAGCTGTAAAGGACATGCAGTATTTTGCAGGGGAGGGAAGGGAAGGGATTTTTTGGTTTTTGGTTGTTTTTTTTGGGGGGGGGGTTATGCGTTGTTTTTTTTTTTTTTTTTCTGCACAGGAGCTGCTAATGGCAATTATTGGCAGCTACGTGGAATTCTATCTTTTTTTCAGGCATACTAAGCTACATTTCAACAGGAACTAAATACCTTATTACTTTCCAGATCAGGAAATACCTAGTATAGAGACTCTTGACTGGGGGAATAAGGCTTTTCTATATATGGAAAGATATTACTTGTATGTCATTATCCATTTCGCGCTATTTGTGTTAAATTATTTTAGAAGTGTTTAATTAAGAGAGAGGCTGCTTTTTTCCAGCCACTTTTATAAGATGGAAGGCCTTTCTTTTGCAATGGAATTAACTTTGCGCTCTTCTAAAGGAATCTCATTTTGCAAAGTATAGCTAGAATCAAATCTGCCTTTTCCTGCCAAGTCAGTTATATTGTATGAGCAGAAATGAGAACATAAAGGCTTTTTGTTAAAAGAGCAGATACGTGAAGCAAGTCATCTAGTTCCCCAATAGCTTAATGTTGTGGTTTAAACTCAGCTGGCAATTCAGCCACGCAGCCCTCACTCACTTCACTCCCTTCTTTCCCCCATTCCTAGAGGGATGGGAAGGAGAATCGAAAGAATGTAACTCCCACGGGTTGAGGTAAGAACAGTCCAGTAACTAAGGTATAACACAAATCACTACTGCTACGACCAATAACAACAATGATAATGGAAATAACAAGGGAAGAGAATACAACTGCTTACCACCCGCCGACCGATACCCAGCCCGACCGAGTAGTGATCTCACCCTTCTGGGTAACTGCCCCCAGTTTACATCCTGGGCATGACATGCTGTGGTGTGGAATACCTCTTTAGTTACTTTGGGTCAGGTGTCCTGTCTCTGCTTTCTCACCTCCCTGGCAGAGCATGAGACTCAGAAAGTCCTCGGTCAGACTAAACATTACTAAGCAGCAACTGGTGTTATCAGTGCTGTTCTCAGGCTGAAAGTTAAAAACACAGCACTGCACCAGCTACTAAAAAGGAGAAAAATGACTGCTACTGCTGAACCCAGGACACTTAGCTTTTGAATTATATCTACTAGTATAAACAAGAACACATGTTCTACCCAGGTAACTCTAGGAATCATGAAAGAAAAAGTGGGAAAATGTCTACCAAAGTTGTCAAGACTGGGTCGGAAATGGCTACTCAGAAACAATGACAGACAGCCTAAAATTACTGTTATGAGAGGACTATAGAGCTGAAAGAATGAAAAACAAGTATTGGAATCAGCAGGATAGGTCAAGCAATACAGGAAGGAGCAGATGGTGGTGGTAGAGGCAGGGTGGAAAAGAATAAGAGACACGGAGCTATAAAAAGTACTAAACTCAGATACATGGAATTCATTCATCTTTAGTTTGGTTGAGATTGGTGAAGATGCTGTTCCTTCCAGTCACTAACTGGGAAATAAAGGCACAACCCTACAACATAAAATAATTAAACCATGTCATAGAAAACCTCCATTGTCATGACAATTTTCCATCAGGGCACTGCAAGATTAATAAAACATGTTGCCTCAGTGACTTATAATCTGTATACTACTGGTTATAAAATATTCTTTTCTGAAGTTTAAAAAAAGTCCCTGATTCACTGCAGAGAGTGTGGTATGATACTGAATCAGTATTTTCTAACATTATTACATATATGTCACAGTAAAAGCAGAAAAAAGATAAAGAAGATGACTTGACTTAAAAATAGTTTTGTGGAGTCAAATGGTATCACTGCATGTTTAGCCAACTATGGAAATGTAGTAAACAGTCTGTCTTGAAGAGGAATATAATTTTTCCTATAGACAAAGAATACTTACTGTATTATAGAACATAATGCTTGGTATTTTTCTGCATGGAATTTCTGTTATTTAGGTTTCTCTTGATATGATGCAGTTGTCATGTTTGGGATTGGTGTAACTGAAACATTTTAAACTGCCATTTTGACACTGACTCATCATGACAGCAAAAACTGACGTGCCAAATATGGACATAATCCAGCACTATATCTCAGTTTAGAAAGACTGTATTTTGTTAGCCATGGGAGTTTTGCTGGCATGGGATTTTGCTGATCCACCTGGCCCACAGTCAGTCATGCATGCAAAAGCCATTAAAGATTTTCTTGCCCCATATTGTTTGCTGCCCTTGGCAAACACCTGTTTTGTCCATATGGTAGAATAGTCCTTCTCTGGATTAGTTTTTCCTAACAATCCTTATTAGAATAATTTAACACTCCACCAAACAAAAAAATGACACAGACTTAGTTAAATTATTACATTTGGGATTAAAGCATTTTGGAGGCTTCTTTACCTACTCTTTTCTTCTATAATTTTATGTGTTAATTAGAGCCATTCTTTACAGCAATTGATAAATCCATTTGCTTTTCCAGGAACTGAGGTTTAAAAAGAAAAATCTGAAAGATCTGATTTTTGCAGTGCTCAAAAGCAGCTCTTACAATGTTCTTTTACTTACCTATATGCCTTGTAACTCGTGGTTACATGGGTTCCTAACATTCATCATTCCTTTTAATGTTTAAGAACCTTTACATGACAAACATTTAAAGGACGTTAGAAAAGACCTTGCTTATCTGGCATCAACGTGTAGATCTTAGCTTATCTAGTAGCATGATTCTGTGTGCACCACAGCCCCCTTCTGTAACATGCTGGGACCTACAGCTGATCACTTAACTGACCTATGTTTAGTAAGACAATTGTTTCCTGCCATTTCTGGATTTACAGCAAGGTCCATGTGCAGGCTGTAGCATAGCTCAGTCTGATAAGAGCTTGGGAAAGACAGCAGCTCAAGGTGGGCTACTGCTGCCTCAGCACTTCAAGAAGTCTGCTGTAGCCAGACTTAAATAAGCAGTTCAGATAGGTGCTAAGGTCACAGCAATGTCTTCTTGAGGCTTACATAAACTTTCCTTTGCGTTTAGAAGGTGAGTTTGGACCATTTAGGAGATGGAGGAAAGCTTGAATTAAGTAGGTGCTTTGTGTAAACGTCTTTAGGTTAAATTAACTATCTCTGGTAATGATAAAATGTTAACTGCATAGGCTATTTCCATCACAGGGTATAAAGAAGAAGTAATGGCTCATGCGCAGATATAAATGTAGCACTTGAGAGAATTGTAAAGGTTACAAGGTAAGGTAGTGCCAGCCCTATTTTTCAACTGTAGACAAAAAGCCAGTCAGAGCCCAAGAGGATTCTTTTGAACTTGTAGCACAAAAAAGCCATGGGATTACCCTTGCTGGGTAGCTGAGACTTCTTTATTCTTAGTCTTAATGACAGCTTCTTGCTCCCTCCAGTACAGGACGCTTTTTGGGGTTGAATCTGACAAGTAGTGCTCAGGGGAGGACGGGGAAAATAGTGAGCCTCTGGAGGCCTTCTCCTAGTAAACTGTTCTCAAGAGACAAATAAAATGTGCCAGGCCCAGGCAATCCTAAGGTTGATGTAGAGCAGAAAGGAGTATGCAAGGACGTATCAGACTTTGGTGCATTGGAATACATACCTATGACTCTGACATTTTATTGATCAGGGACAGAAAAAAAACTAGTAATTTATAAATAACTGAGACTCTTGTGTGAGGCTGCTTTTAGGTGGTAATGTATTGACTGCAAAAAAAGGGTCTAGTTGTAAAGCAGCAGACTTTAATGAAGGTTCTGTCTTAAATCACCTTATTCTATGAAATTGTTTCATATATGTTGCTAAGAAACTTTCTGTGGGTAGTTACTGAGTTCATAGCTGTGGGATATATCACTTGGTACTATCCATAAATTACCTAGAGCCAAACATGTAAAGAGATAATGCTGAAATTATACCATTGGATTACTGCAAGCATTATTAACACTAACCAGACTAATAGGAGCACTATTTTCATCCCTAACAACCTAGCTTAATAGAGTGATAGGCATTTCTAGCAAAGCTTATCTGTCATGCAAATTCAGAACGATAGTGGTCTATTCCTGTGGATAACTAGAATACTGCAAATGTGTTCTATGGCAGTGTCCTAGCTATATCATTTATGAGCATGACAGGGTTTGGAATATTTATTTACAGTTATGGTGATGTATCAGTTTCATGCAGCTGTAATCATTGGAAAAACAGCTACAGTGGGTGTTAAGTAAAGAAGGGATTGTGTATATCTTTCATCTGATACTCAGTTCTGAGAAAGCAAAGATACAGATAGAAAGGTTAAAGAACTAGTTGTCTTTATGAAGACTGCCATACACTGACAGTCTTCCCTTTGCCCTTCAACCTTGAAGAAGGAATGAAAAGGAAAATGAGTTAGTCTTTTACTGATAAAGCCCCTGATCATACAGTGCTCTGGGGACACAGGGTCGGGGGCCTGTGGGGCCAGTCAGCCTGGTTGTTGTTGCGCTGGTCAGCATGGCTGGTCACCTCCCTATGGTGAGATGGGGTTAAATCCAAGAAAACCCCAGTACTGAGGGGGAAGAAACTTCTACTGTGAACACCGGATTCTTGACAAAGCAGTCAGGGTGCTGATATTTGTTGCAAAAAGCCAGTGTGAATCAGTAAACTCTTGCAACCTAAGTAACTGCACAGAAATGCAGACATGAGTGTGAATAAAAATGCCTTCCCTGATATTAATTTCCCCAATTTGCTGCAAACTAGGGATTGTTGTAATTTTGGTGAACTCTATATTCTGTCTCTGTTCATCAGAGCGTTTAACTCATGCTTTTGTTTAACTGATGATTAATAAGTAATTCCCATATAAACAGCACTTCTCATCAAAGCATTTTACAGAAGAAGTCTTTGTTATTTACTTCAATTCATAGTCAGTGAAACTGAAGCACAGAAGGTGATTGCTGTGACCCGAGTCTGCTGGGGTCACAACTAATCAATACTGCTTAATCATTTCGTTACATGATGGAGTTAAAAAATAAAAATTAAATAAACTTGGTGAAAAAGAAAAAGCTTTTTTTAAAAAATACATCAAAATGATTGACAAGTTCATTAAGAATCATGTGCTGTTCATTAAATCAACTTCAAAACTAGAAAGGCATAAAATCCAGAGGCATTCAGAAGTACCACAAGTGGTGTTCAGCATTTACATTTGTATTTGGCAAACAACAAATCTTTGGGTAAAAAAAACATACTTGATACAAATTTTACTGTAAGTCATTCTGTGAGTGCTAGCTAGTTATTAAAAGCCTAGCACTCAGCATTGACTCAACTTGCAATTAATTTTGAATAGGAGCTGCATACACAAGCTAAAGCAGCTTTCTTCCTAATGTAGAATATATTACTGTATGGCTTGGCTTGCTGCTGTAGCCAACCTTGCTCATTGTCTTTTGTTTACAGAAAATTTGTTAGTAGTGTTGAAACCTTCCTGATTTCTAAACTCAGAAACTTTTATTTCTATTTTTTTTTTCTTTTTTCTTATTCTAAATTTATTTGAGTCAGGGAAGAATTTCTTTGAGGGAATTACTTCATAGGAAAGAAAAACTATTTATTTTATGTTTAAGTCTTCACAGCAGTTTCCCTGAGAAAGTTTTTGTTTGCTTGTTTGCTTTGTTTGTTTTTTACAGTCTCACCATTGAGAGTGGAGTATGCCTTAGGGACAGGCAGCCAAATAATCATCATTTTGACTTTTAGACAGGATATTGCATTTTTCCCACAAAATTGACACCCCTCCCCATGCCTTCCCCAAGAAAGTCAGATTTATTTTATTTACAGCATGTAGTTCTACCTTTGTGGGAATTAAGAATTTTTAGGTTAGGAAACAGCAGCTTCAGAAACTGAAGCCAAAAAATGAAATGCACATGTGCCAGAAGCTGGAGATGCTACTAAGAGAGATGGAATGTTTGAATGAGGATGTTTTCACAATAGCTTACAAAAGGACGGTATGAACCTAAACTGCAGGCACTAACTCCTCCTTTTTTGGTCTCTTCCAGTTCATGGATTTGTACACATTCTGCTGGAGGGGATTTTTTTTTTTTTTCATGTTAGTTTAAACCAAGTTTTCTGGTTCCCAGTGTATATTTTAAAGGATTCCCAAATGGGTATACAGAGTTATTGCTGTGGCAGTGATTTTTTTTTTTTTTTTGTTGTTGTTATTATTTAATTAGATTTTAATAGCAGCTCATGTAGGACTATTTTGTATGGATGGTGTTAGTCATTGTCTCCTGGACACTTTTTCTTACATTCCTCAGTGGCAGAGACAGTTATTCAACTGAAACTAGCTATCTAGATGGAAAAAAGGAGAAAACACAACCGTGGAAAAGTGACTAATTTGTTTATCTGTACCCTGAGGTAAAGAAAGAAAAAGGCAGTTTAGTGGTTAGGACTTTAGCTTGTGTCTTTACATTCCCACATTCTTGGAAAACTCACTGTTTCATCTTGAACATGCATTTAATCACTCAACTTTCTGTTCTGTTCTTAAAGTAGAAATACTAACATTTGTCTACATCAGATACTATTAGAGAAATACATAGCCATTTAAAAATTATAATTTATATCATGTTTTTACCATTATTTTACCACATTTATATGTTACTACATCTATATATCACTACTGTCTTATGGAGTCTTATAGAAGCATCAGAAGACATATAGTTACGTATACACATGTAAAAAAACTCTGCAAATTGCATATCTTCATTCTTTCCAATAGTATATACATACGGGTAGAACTAATGGGAAGACAGTTCACTTAAAAATTTCTATGCTTTTAATTCTCTTATCCTTTTCTTGCTTCTGTGAAGTTCACACACAAAGGTGACATACAAAGGCAACCACATTAGTGTTTAGAACATTAACATTTACAATACAAGCTTGTGTGCGTGCACAAGAAGTTTGTTAAATGGCATTCTGAACAAAGCTTCTAGGCATTACCACAGAAAAAAAACCTGCATGTGTCAGTTTATGTGTGAATATGTATTTTTCCACACAGTTTAAGAACAAAAAGGCATTTTGTGTTCAAATGTAGCTAAAATTCTGTGTTATAATGTTATAGATGTATGTACATCTATCTATTTTTCTTCTGATGTGTGTACCTGTAAATCTGTGAAAGTATCTTTAAACGCAGTGCAAAACTATTTGTACGTATAAGTAAGTGCTGGTTAGAATTATATTCCTCACCTTCTATTTTCTCTTTTTACATCTTTGAGTGTAATTCAGAAAGATAGCATTTTTATTTCACCCTCTTATTAGCTAGTGCTTTGTTTTTATGTTTTTTTAAAGCTAATAATATATAGCTTGTGGACTTTTCCTTCTCCCAGACTAGGGAAGAGCAAAAGGTCAGTGTATAAACTGAGATCAATTTTTCTCAGCATGACCAATGAGTACCATGGCAAAATCTCTTAGAAAGTGGTGTCCTGCATTGAGATGCCTTTTGGAAATATCAGGTTAATCTGTGCCATTTCGGAGTAGCCTGCAGGGAGGAACATCATAAAACCAGTGAAGTGCATCACATGATACTTACTTGTACTGTAGAGCAACAGATTAATCCCAGATAACATGCTTTAGATGCACATGCCATATTATCAAGCCATCTGTAGAGAACAATCAGACAAGGTCAAAGAGATTCCAATAAAGTGGAAATAGTGAAAAAGTTAAGAAGAAGGAAGTCTTAAACTGACTGCTGGCCTTATACTACAGCACCATTTTTGTCTTTGTGCATCTGGTGTTGGAGGAAAAAGCTTGAAATACCACTGTGTTGATCCTAGCCTAGAACTAGAGTAGTATAGTGATTATATCAATTACAAATATGTTATATCCTTGCATTTTAGTGTTTTTCCACAAACTTACATTACTTATTCGAAGTTACTTTAGGCATGCACTTACCAAAACTGCTGGAAGGGATATTTCATGTTCACATGTCTGGACCAGTCTGTACTGTATGCTGTGGTCATGGCTACATACAATCTCCCATTCAGGTAGGGGCTGTATCCTTTGCTGTTTGCTGTATGGTAGTGTAATGTGGCAATCTCTGTAAATTTTTAGTTTATGAATATATATGTGAAGGGAATAACATTGAAGCCACTAATGCCTGATAACTCGAGAGGAAAAGTACAGAAAATAAGAGAAATATTTATCTCCACGTTGATATATTTCAAAAGATATATGAAATAAAATGTAAATGGAATCTTTCTTCCCAAATTCTCCGCGGCCATTGCTTTAATGGCATGGAGGTGTGAGTGTGGAAGTAGTCCACGACTGTGGTGATGTAAAAGCAATTAGACACTTATAGGGTCCTATATTTTAATTTGACTCACAGTCATTGGACTATATCTCGAGCTGCAGATATTAGCTTTACTCTGGTGATCAAGGTCCTGAAGAACAAAGGATTTAATTTTCCCAAGGTTTAAGCAGCAACGTGAGCTGGGTGCTCTTCCCACAAGCTGAGGAAAGAAAAGAAGTCTGAACAGAGGTTTAAAAGAAGTTTAAATAGTAAAAGCTGCTTCTTGGCAGTGAGTCAGATCATGGTTTATGAGGACACTGGCGCAGATGAAGTCAGGGGCGAGCAGGCACATGGCAAGTTTGTTTTGCCTGACAGTAAATCACAGTATGATATACTCAAGTGTTTATTTTCCCTAAGGCAAGGGATTGCCTTAGTCAAATCTTTATCTGAAATAAAAATATTAAGAAAAATTGAAGTTAGCATATAATTTTGGAATATATTTTGCTCAGCCAACAGCGTTTTATAAGTAATATAACCACTTTCCCCTCCTTTTTGATTCTTCTTTTTGATGGAGATCCTATAAGCCTATACACACATCTTCTACACATTTCCTGTGTAGAAAGAAATCTAATATTTTGATTTTTTTAAAGTACACATTTATGTGGGTTTTTTTTCCTAATAAATAGTTTAATATATTTTCACTGAACAAATTTCAAGAAATGTTGAAAATTATCTAAAAATAATTTTCATATCTGAATAGATCAGGAAAAAACATAGAAATATATTTTTTAGATCATATTTTTGCACTGAAAATATCTAACCATAAATATCAGAGGAAAGCTAATATTGTGTTTTTACTGCTTACCCCTTAACCTGACATGTTCGTCTTTTGATGTGCTCCACTAATCTAATTTCTTTTCAATTAATTTCACCATTCAAGCCCATTTTCCTGAGTCTCAAACTGAAAGCTTTAATCCACCTTGAAGGAAGTTGCAATTATTTACTAAGTAATCTGCTCTCAACAGTTACTAAAAAGAGACCCCAAAACTGCTGGGCTCATTGTATAGGACTTTTCACAGGCAGTCTATGAAAACTTACCATAAAAGCTGTTGTGATTTGTTTAACTTCCCTCTTGCTTCAAGTATTTATAAATGATTGTGAATTTGAAGGAATAAAATATATAAAAATGGCAGTGAAAAAATGGCTGTCTATGATCTCATCACATGAAGAGTTTGTGTGATCAGGGACTTCTATGGAAATCCTCAGTTGGGTAATCTTTATTCTATATTGGCAAATAATCTATTTGTCTAGGTAAAAGACATTACTTTCAAGAAATCTTTGACCTGAAATGGAGTGTGACAGAAATAGTGAAATGGCTTTCTCCATTCCATTTCACGTATTTGTTTATATCCTCTGGCTGTCATTTCTCCTGCTTAAGAAAGGCTGTAAAACTTCTGAAAAGAAGGGAAAAAAGAAAGTACAAAGTATTTTTTCTGCAAAAATATGCCTGTATCTAAACTTTTTTATGTGCCTGTTTCTTCAATTTTACATCATGTTTTAATTCCTTGTCTTACTTTGAAAGTCTTACAGATAAAATATGCTGAAAGAGAATGTTTTAAGCCCACCTGATCTTGTCTGGTTTGGTTTTGCTGTCTGGTAGCCTGCTGTTTGATTAGAGAACTGATGCTGTAAGATACTTTTTCATGATCTGTGACAAGGACTAGTCTTTTGCTAAGTGACTGTGGATTGCATAGCACAAGTTAGCTGTTTTACAAGAGGATCTGTCTGGGTTAATAAATTAAAACCAGAACTGGAACGACAATACAGGAAAAGCTTTTCTCATGAAAAATCTCATAATATTTGTTTATCAATTAATCTTCTAGTAAGCTGAGATCAAACAATTGGTAGAGTCCAAAAAAGGAAACAGTCACTCCTTGGAAAGGTCCTTAATCTGAAAATCAAGGGGGAAACTGGATATATTAGCAAGCCTGGAAGCAGGACTTTCAAGTCAAGTATTGGTAATGACAGAGATTTACATGTGAAGAAGTAGATGGCTTAGAATTTCAGAACCAGAGGCAGGAATAAAAAGGATGCTAGTCCAATGTAACTGGACAAAATATGTGCGGAATTCACAAATGGAAGACACTAATTTGCATCAATATATGACCTGATTTTTCGTAGGTTTTTTGGCCACTGGTCAGTGACAGTCAGTGTACCAGATGTCATAGTTTAAGCCCAGCTCATAACTCAGCATCACACAGCCATTCCCTCAGCCCTCCTATCCCCTTCCCCTTTCTCCTCTTCTGGATGGGAAGGGTAGGAGAATTGAAAGAACGTAAACCCCATGGGTCAAGATAAGAACAGTTTAATAACTGAAGTACAGTATAATGCTACTACTACTAATAATAAGGGAAACAACAAGGGGAGAGAATATAAAATTAAAAGGGGAAAGAAAAAAAACCCAATAAACAAAAGTGATGCAGAATGCAATTGCTCACCACCAACCAAACAATAACCATCGCAACCCAAACAGCGATCTGCCCTTCCAGCTAACACCCCGCATGACATGCTATGTCATGCAATACCTTTTTGGCTAGTTTGGGTCAGGTGTCCTGTCTCTTCTCCCTCCTGGCTTCTTGTGTCACTCCTTACTCACATAGCATGAGAGACTGAAAAGTCCTTGATTGAGGTAAGCATTACTTAGCAACACCTAAAATATCAGTGTGTTGTCGGCATTATTCTCAGACTAAAGCCAAAACACAGCAGTGCATTAGCTACAAGGGAGGAGCAAAATAGCTGTTACAGCTGAAACCAGGACACCTGACTCTTAGCTGACCTATTGGTGTACCCTAACTTCAGGCTGAGGTTGCTGATGTAAATTTATTTATATGCAGCATATGCTGGAATTGGAATTTCTAACACATAACCTCATAAGTACCCATATATGAAAAATGTAACCATAACTGTAAACTCTCAATTTCTCTTAAAGAATATTTCTAAATAATGGAAAAATGAAGACCCAGGTTTGTGTTTTGGATGCATTGACAAGCCTGGAAGCAGGACTCTCACCTCATAGATGGGTATACATTATGAACAATTAGGCAATGTAGGGATCAAGAGACACTAAAGGGATTGTCCCTGCCTGTGGCAGGTCCCTGCAGGGGGTTGGAACTAGACCTTGAAGGTCCCTTTCAACCCTAACCATTCTATGATTCTGTGATTCTATGACTGTTCTACATGTACAAATGACTTTACATGTTGCAAAGACTTGGGATTCCCCTATAAAAATGTGTTTTGAAGGGTAATCTATGCTAGAGGGCAATATTCCATTCATAAGACTGGTTATGAACAATGTTAATTTTTTATTTCTGTAGACACTGTACTTGTTAGATAGTAGAAGGAGATTCTAAGACATGTAGTTAGGATATTGGGGCAGCAGAGAATCACCCAGCAGAAGCTCTTTTAGGGGATAGCTGTGCAGTCATCTATAAGATTTCCTGTCTGAAGTCAATAGGAGGTCTCAGTCCATCAGGGATGCAGAACAAGCTCGTAGTAGGAAAGAGACAGGAAGTCAAGAGCCTGTTGTTTGCTGACTACGAAAGACAAGTATTAGACAAGCAAGTGTCTAATTTTCCTGTCTCAAGATTGTTCTTAGATAAAAGGTGAAAACACAGCACTGCACTATCTACCAACAAGGCACAAAATAGCTGTCCCAGCTGAACCCAGAATATTTATATAATCAAGGCCAGTACAGTACCTAGCTCCAAGCCAAGCCTGTAGGAAATAAGTGAAAATTAATTATGTAATAGGAAAGGTTCAGTTGACTTTAAATGAGTTTTAGCTATGTGCTAGCATAGAAAATATTGCCCCAGTTAGTGCATTTTGGCATTTTTCTCTCAGTGTCTACTTTATTTCTGTGACTTACATTTGCTTACAGCTGTGGTGATACAAGAAAAAAGAAACTCAACAAAAATAAACTCTCCAAGACGAAAGTGAGGTTATAACACTGATTTTTTCTTCTTGAATATTATCTCATGCTTTCAAATACTCATTTCAAGCATTTGGTCTTAAAGTAATTTGATTGTCTGTGGCAGGTTGATGAATTATGAAAGCTGACATTCTTCATTACAAGTCTAACAAGCAATGACCTTTTTCAAGCAAGGACCTTTAGAAGCTCTTCTTTTGCTGGAGATGAAATATTTTAGTGATTTTCTTTGTTATAGGTACAAACAAACTTAATGTACCAATTTTGTTCTACTGTGTACTGGGAGTAGTTCTATGGACAAAAGTAGACTACAAACTGATAAAACATTTCATATTCTTTCACTGCCATCCTTTCCCAAGTCAGAAGTTCTAGTATATATGACTGTCACTAAAGAGATAATGGAATTGTTTCCCAGTTTCTGACTAGAAATTCTTTTCAAACAACCATAATCTATTTTAACCTATTTTAAGTCTTCTCTCTCATAGAAGTCTGTTTGACTCTTTTGAATGAATAAAATACAGCTAGAATATATGGAAACAAAAAACTATAAACCCCTTTTTCCAATTGTTTTTAAACTTTCACATACATAACAGAGTTTGCTGTTTTCAAGGAGCAGTTTTAAACAGTTAGACCCTTCCCCATAGATACACGAATCTTTAGGGAACTGTAAGATTTCTGTTTGTTCAGGTAGCAGCAGACTTTGTACTCATACTGGAGTTTGGAGGTGCTTCTGTAACAATGTGAGTTTTAGAACTAGAAAATAACTGTCCAAAAGGTGCATTTGGCATAAAGTAGTTTATCATTCAAATGTCTGTGTATAAGTTTTAACTGTATATAATTCACTATTTAAAATACTTGCATCAGAAAATTTTTGGTGCTAAGAAAAACCTGGTGGCTGATGTAAAATTTTAACTTCTGTCCCCTGAATTTCATGAATTTCACTGTTACATACCTTTATTTAATAACATGCATGAATTTCAGAAGAAACAGTAGTTAAAAGGTTTTCTGTGATGTAAGAGGTGAAAGAATGTGCTTAACAGCATCCTGTATATGAAAGGAATATGGAAGTCCTCAATGTTACTTATAGTTTGAAAATAACTAGAATAGTTGGAACTATTAAAAACACTGAATAAATCAGTAAATAAGAGCTAACAGGGCAAGGAGGGGTGAGAAACAACTAAGGCAGTTAGAGAGTGGGGGTGTTATGGGACCAGCTAGTGAAACAGAGCAGTAATAGAAAAACAAAATATGTTAAATCTGGCATAAACCACAATCAGATACAACTTCATGTGTGCCTTCTTAAACAGCAAATCTTACAAAGTATGTGCAAAACAGACTGCAAAAAAAAGCAGGAAAGCCAGCTGCACCAGCAGTTTTGTCATCAGAGTAGAAGTGAAAAAAGCCCCTGTGATTTAGGAATTAAATCTTAGCCTTTTAATCCGCTTTCTTGTTACGTTGTCTTCCTTTACTAAAGTTTGTGAGTAGGAAGAACAAGTACAAGAAAGTTCATATTAATTTTAGGATGATGTGAAGGATCTAATCGGTGTTTTACTATTTACAATTTTACTCCTTAAATTTGATCCTCACATTTTACCTGCGAAATATCCTTAACTAGAAGTTTACATATAGATTTATATATGTATATATATATATACATATATATATATGATGATATAGATTTCTTCCATATTTTCTTGTTGGAAAGTATGGTAGTTGGTCATAAAGTATAGCCAAAGGAAAAAACTTTATTTTTTTTTTGTGATATTGAACACACCAAAACTGTTCTTGCATCTTCAAATTATCCATTGCATTCTGAATGCAAATGCATGCATGTAGCTCTTTTCAGTTTCACTGGAGCCTGACTCATTTCAGAAATTAGTATTATCCTGTTTACCAAGTTTAGAGGCATTGGTGTACTGAACTGAATACTAAACATGCATTGAATCCTGGGGATTTCTGCCTGCCTAGTGCCTGAAAAATATTTCTGTGTATATGAAGATAGAAAGTAAATTTCTCCTCTCCCCCGGGAGCCTGGTCTCCTCACAAACTCGGTTAAAACAGCAGAGACAAATATTGCAAGCACCTCTTAGAATCACAGAATTATTAGAGTTGGAAAGGACTTTCATGTCATCTAGTTCCAACCCGCCTGCCATAAGCAAGGACAACCCACACTAAACCATGCCACTCAAGGTTTCATCCAACCTGGTCTTAAACACTGTCAGGGAGAGAGCGCTCACAACTTCCTTGGGCAACCCATTCCAGTGCCTCACCACCCTCACAGTAAAGAATTTCTTCCTTATATACAATCTAAACCTCCCCTGTCTAAGTCTGAACCCATTACCCCTTGTCCTATCACTACAGCCTCTGATGAAGAGTCCCTCTCCAGCATCCTTGTAGGCTCCCTTCAGATACTGGAAGGCTGCTATGAGGTCTCCACGCAGCCTTCTCTTCTTCAGACTTAAAGGTAAAAAGTAACTTTAGGGTTTATTTATGAGGTTTTTTCAATGAAATCCTATAAATCCAACTGTAACCTAGGACAGCACTTCTCTGGTACCCCAACTGTAGTGTAGCTCAGTGGATTTGAGGGTTGAAGGTCAGCTCTAGGATCAGCTCTAAGAGAGCCCAGAGACCTCATATGGGTCCCCTTCCAAGGGACTCAGTATGAGTGATGGCTTCTCTCTGGCTCTGTCAGACCACCTCAGATAAGAGTTCCCAAACTTCAGCTATGGTCAGAAGCTAGCAGCCTGCAGGAGCAAAAGGAAACATTGCAACAGCTTATCTAGAATATGTTATTTTATAAAACAGCCATTGCCAGTATACCCATAGATATATATAGTTACTTTCTTGAACTAGATTAACATATATTGTGGACTGTAAAAATAGACTGAGTTTGAAAAGGGTACAGATTTTCTATTTTAAAGCTGACTATTATGATTTTTATGTTCTTTGAAAACATCTGTCACTTAGACAAGTATTAGAAGGAGTTTTTCATTTTGTTTTTCATCTCTCATTGAACACGTTCTTTGATACTGAATTTGTTGACAGAGCAATTTCCATAGGAGATATGTAAACACACACTCTGTGTAGGCAGGGTCTTCATATTTCACAGAAAACTATGACAGTCCTATTCTTGGGCTGAGATTTTTTCCACTGATGGGAACTGGAGAATTCTGAAGCTGTGTTTAGCAAACAAAGCTAACCTGGAGCCTAAAAATATCATTGCATTTGTAGAGAGCCTGTAAGCCTGTCAAGGTAACCCTGTTGGGATACAAAACAAGCCAATACTGAACTGGTTTGTATATCTTTGACCCATCGCAGTTACAAAATCTGTACCGATGAGATGTGGTGCTTATTGGAAGATCAAATTATAGCAGTCATACCTGTAGTCATGCAGTGACCTGCTTTTTCACTCTGTCTGCTGTCCTATCACCTCTCATACCTCAGTGTGGGAGGCCCTTGGGTCCAGGACTGCCTTTTCTTAAATATTTTCTTTACAAATACACCTTCCTGAGCATAGCCGTTGTTAATGATGGAGGAATATTGTCTATCCACATCATTTATAATTAATATCTATCCTACATAATAGAAATCAGATACTTTTTTTCTTGTTTTGACATCAAGATGAGTACATGCTATCACCATTTATGCCAGCAAACCTAAATTGGTTCGGTACAGTGGTATTAGAATAAGACTACAAAGACTGAAATCAGTGGCTGTTTTGCTAGTAACTTGGCTAGCTAGAGTGTTTTTCACGATAAAACCTGTTCCACTGAATTTCAGACTTTGCTGCTAAGAAAGAAAATCCAAACACTTAATAACCCAGGACCTGACTTTACTCATAAGGACACGATAAATTGAAACTATTAAGACTATAGACGTACAGCTGTATTTAATCTTATCTTTATAAAATAATTAAAAGACAGCTCTTTAATCTGCTCTTTTTTTTTTTTTTTTTTTTTTTTTTAATAAAAGAAGAAATAGCAATGCAACTGCAGTAACTAAAACCTTTTTCTACAGTGCCTGGTAGTGATTTCTTAGCAACCGAACCACACTGAGCCAGCTTTGATGTTCTTATTCTTATTGAATGATAACAATCCTATTAAAATTTAGCTAGATCCTTACATAAAGTAATCCTAAGAAAGAGTCATGATATTGGAATATGGCCTAAAATAAACTAATGAGCACATTTTAGACCTGTTAAATTATCAGCTGTCCGTTGTTCTAGTAATATGCAATTTAGTCCCAATGCAATATGTTCAGATACAACCCTGAAATTAAGAAAAGGTAGAAGTATGTGTAGTAAAAATTGAAGACCTTAGTTACAGCTGCATGAGAGTGACTGAATTCAGGATAAGCCAATACAGAACTTAGCTCTACTTATCTTTCTATTTTATCACTTGTGAGACTAGAGAAGGCCAAACTCAAGCCTTTGCTACTTTTTAACAGGTATTGGCATACTCAGCATGTATTTAAATTTTTAAATGAAAAAATATGAGTCTATTTTTAAACTGGAAAAGGGGTAGGCTTAGATTAGATATTAGGAAAAAATTCTTTATTATGAGGGTGCTGAGGCGCTGGCACAGGGTGCCCAGAGAAGCTG